>QEPC01006333.1:277015-296365 GCA_003113815.1 Sphenodon punctatus
AACACCGAACGACCGAACACGAACATACAACCCGATGGCAAACGAACCGAACGGCCGAACACGAACGTACGACCTGCCCGAACAACCGAACACGAACGGCCGAACACGAATGGGCGAACGCGAACGCGAGGCACGACCGAATGGCCGAACACGAACACATGAACCGAACGCGGCCGAACCGAACGGCCGAACGCGAACACACGAACCGATCGCGGCCGAACCGAACGGCCGAACACGAACCGCGATCTGTTCGCCCATGCCTATCAATAACCATTAGTACTATTCATTACTATGTAGTACTATTCAGCACTATTTAGTACCATCAGTACTTTAGTACTATACAGTACCATGTAATATGATGTCATGTTATTTGGCACCATTAGTACTTTCATACTATTTGGTACTATGAAGTACTATTAGTGCTAAGAATAATAAATTAATACATTTTAAATATTAATATACATATTAATAAATAAAAGTTAATAAATGAATGAAATAATGAAATAAATGGATAAGTAACATCACAAAGTAAACTACCAAAATAATGAAATAAATATCCAGTTTCATAAACTAAGTGGGAAGTGAATATCACTGGGTGATTGATTTGTTGAAACAGAAACAAATATTCCAAATTTGGTGAATTTGGCATTCATTCCAGCTATTCATTTCAGCCAGCCATATTAGGCACATGTCCGCAATAGTGTTTTGCTTCTGTACTTGTGTCTTTGTTTGTTTGTTTTTTTTGCTTTGGGATAGATTTCCGACACACAGTGAGTGCTAGGGGATTCTCGGTCTGTTTTAATGAATTACTGTCTCTGGACAGAATTCAGTAAAATATTCAACTTCCTTTAACCACCTCATGATTCCCACATTGTGTTTTGCGAGGTCACCGGTAAGTGGTCTCTGGCCAGTCTGCAGAACTGGCTGTTGCTGAGAAAAAGGCTTTTGGGTCCTCAGTAGAGTTGAAATCGATACCTACAAAGACATAAATACTCATCAAATTTCTAGTACACACCAATCAACCCGCGATGTACGACTACAAACCAGTACCCAATTAGTGCCCAATTTGGGTACCCAATGTCCTGGAATAGTGACTTCCAGTCCCAATTTTGGTGGTTTTTTAGTTTCCATTCCGAAGTTTTGGTTTTTCTTCCCAATTCATTGATCCGTAATAGAAAAATTGGTTATCAGTAATGGAAATCACAGATTTTTCAGGTATTTGGGTACTCCGGTAGGTACCTGACACAGCACTTGAAAATGCTGGTATTACCCCACAGGTACTAAATTAGGTACCCAACTCAGCTCTAATCCTCACACAAACACCACGGACATCTCCAAGGGAAAGAGAGGAGTAGCTGGTGACAGGGATGCCTTTCCTGAAGCCAACTCATGTACTGTAATCAACCCACAGTCCTCTCCCTCTGCAGGTGGCTGTTGGGCTGCAGCCACCCAGCAGCCAGCACTGGGCGTTTGTAAAAATAGACATGATTTTGGCCCACTTTGATCTGGGACTTGCCGGCACGTGTAACCACGCACCACCAGATGTTGGCCTGGAATTGTGTTGACAGGTAACCTGGGCCGTGACCTCAGGATCTCTCTGCGATCACATCCTGGACTAAGCGCTGCCCAAGCGGGCCACAGCAGGCTAACATGTCTGTTGCGAGACTTCATACCTGTTGGGGGCCACCATACCCGGCTGCCGCGGCTGTGCCTTATTGGCTGCTATGGCTGTCCATCATGGTGGGGCTCTGGGAGCAGGGTGCAGGTGGGGCTGGCCAGCCACGCGTTTGTTGTGCTCCTGGCCATAACCAACCTGTACGGGTGGTAGGACAGCTCCTCAGCTGCCAGCACGTATGTTTGGTGCCCCGACCTAAATTGGTCTTTGTGTTGCCCACGATTTTTCACCTCGGGGCAACCTGGGGAGCAGTCCCACCAGCTGCATGTCTGTTTTTATCCCATTTCAGTCAAATTCATCGTGATGTATTAGCAATTGTGCCCATTGAGAGTCCTCCATTAGTCACAAAAGTTTGAGAACTGCAGACTTAGCCATTGACTTGGATTGGTGCTATAAGTTCTATATGTGTTCGAATGAGTACATGACACCATGGCCATTTCTATGGCTTTCTAGGTGAGGTATAGCTATAGAAGACCTCTTGCATGCTGTCTAATATAATGGTTTGCTGTGTCTGATATTATGTAACAGATGGAAGGTACCTCATTTATCCATGATGGGGCAGTGAGCAAGTTAAAGGTGAGTTTCTTGTCAAAAATAACTTTCAATAAAAATGCCAGATGTTTTCCAACATGATTTATTTCACTGAATTCTTGTAAATATTTTTTCTCTCTCTCTCTTTTTTTTTTTTTTTTTAGCATTTAGCAAAAATAAAGAATATGTAAAACTCTGGATATCGTTCATACAAAGACATCTTTGTACGGTCACCACAATGGTTTCGTAACAGCTTGCCTGGATGCTGTACACTTGCAACATAACATTTGCTTTTGATTTAACCGTGAGTCACATCAGCAATGCGAAAAAGAATTTTGGAAATCAGAAATGCTGTATATTTTAACATGTATCCAAGACACAAACACACACATGAAGTACAGAGAGATTCACACACACACCCCGCCTCGGACCGCCCGCCCCACATTCAAATGTATAATTCATCCCATAAGTTTAGTTCATTTTCACAATTAACAAAATGCATCTGGTAATTCTTGCTATTGTCATTATAACAGTAAGGTGAGAAGCATATTGATTAGTAGCTAATCAACAGCAGTCTTGAAAAGGCTACTCTTTCTCAATCATATTACAGTTGCATGTCTTTAATTAACTTAGCTCTTCTGTGACTAGGCAGCAGGTGGCAACATAGGACCATGAGACAGAGCACGGCATACAAAAAGGCATTCATCTTTTAATAAATAGTGCAATATTTTACATCCTTCCCTTTCCTTCTTGCATTTAAAACAAACAAAAAACCTTTGAGAGACTGAAGCAAGGAAAAGGCAAGATTTAAGAACCATGAAAATCCAAAAGATAATTATGAAATAATAAATTAAATGAATATAGTATAACCCTCCCATATCTGGACACCTCACATGGGGTTAGAGCATGTTTTTTGCCTAGATTAGAGGAGTGTCCACAGATGCGATTGCCCATAAAGCATGTCCAGAATAAAGAAGTTGGGTTTCGGGGATGGACATGAAGCATCCAGATATGAGTGGCTATACTCTACACAGACAATCATCAAACAAAATAAGAAAGAGAGCATCTAGAAACCTTGTATATTCCTCAGATATTCACTAAAATGTTTGCAGGGTTGCCACCCAAAGTCATAATGACAATGAAAATGATCAATGGAGTCATTCAAGAGATGCAGACCTTTTTTTTTTTTTAAGCAGCTCGGCACTCCAGCATCTTCCTGAAACTTTTCCGAAAACTGTCATCCAAGAAGGCGTACAAGAATGGATTCAAGCAAGAATTGGCATAGCTCAAACTAGTGATGAAGTAGGAGATGCCAATGACCATGGAAGTCTGGGGTAAGTCAGTGGTCAAAGCCACAATGGTGGCCAGATGGAAAGGGGTCCAACAGAAGAGACATACAGCCAGGACAATGAAGACCATGATAGTGACCTTCTTTTTGGCTTTGTCAAGGGCTTTTGCGTTGGAGTTCAAGTGTATGTTTCTCAGTTTGTACAGCATCATGGTATAGAGAATGCAGATGGTGGATACAGGGATGACAAATCCTAAGATCAGGGTGTAGATCCTACTGGCTTTAAACCAAACCTTTTCAGGCTTGGGAAAATTTAGACCACAGCTCTTGATCTTCAGATCATCTGCATATACATTGGCAAAAATGAAAAAGGGGAGTACAATAATGGTGACGAGGACCCAGATACAGAGGCTGACAATTTTGGCTGCTCGGTAGGTACGATGGGGCATCCGCTTGGACCTGACAGTAGCCAAGACCACCAGGTATCTGTCTATGCTCATCACTGTTAGGAAATATATACTGGAGAAGATGTTGTAGTGGTCTATGGACAGGATGACATTGCAGAGGATTTCCCCAAAGGGCCAGCAATGGAGGAGGTGCTCAGCAATGTTTATTGGCAGGACCAGAGTAAATAGGTCATCGGCTATAGCTAAATTCAGGATGAACATGTTGGTCACCGTCTTCATCTTAGGGGCCTTGAGGATCACATAGATGACTGCAGTATTGCCTGTCAATCCCACGGCACAGATGATGGAGTAGATCACTGGGAGGAAGACGTAGAAATCAGGGGACTGTTCAATAATGGTGAAGTTAGACCTAGTGGCATTGTCCATGCAGGAGTCATCGCTTGTTCCATTGCAGGTGGCATTCAGGTTGTTTCCTCCAGAAGCATTTGCCATGTCTGTTCTCTCTGATTATAAAGGGTATTCAGATTTCATTTGGATTTGACGGGGTTGTTCTTCGTCCATGGGGAAATGGGACTATGTGTGGTATGAGGAAGCTGGTTGTTTTCATGAGGACGATGGGTGTCCTGGCAGGAACTGACTGCTTGGTTCCCTCTTGTAAAAATTAAACCTTTTCGATCATCAGAGAAGAAAAATATAGTGTTATCCCAATTAAAGAGAGAGAAATTCCTGCAGGACTTGTGGAAGAAAACACAAGAGGGGAATCAAAGAACTATAGAGTTTGACGTGTCCTCAAGGATCATCTTGTCCAATAGGATAGAAACGCTCTTAGTTGTAAGCACATCAGTTTGGCTTGTAGCTTTTCCATGCCAGAGAAGACATCTGGCTCAGGACAGAATTGGCCAGAGCAAGTATTTATATCAAAGCAAATAAATCAGACTGAGAGTATTGTAACTGACAAACTCTTGACAAGCTTAAATACACAAGATTCTGTTTTCTGCTGAAGACAGGAAGTAAAAGTCGTTTTTTATTTAGTCCCGTTCTTTAGATCCAATGGCTTTCTTAACCTTTTCATTACCAAAAAGAAATCATGCACAGAAAACAAAGGGGCTTCTTTTCAATCCAATCCGGCTAGCATCCATTCACAAGGGGAGCCACAGTCACTTTCTAAAGAAAAGAACAAGAAAATGAAATAGGGAATCAGGGCAAACTTTTCCATAGTTCGAGCACCGAGAACTTGACCCTCCTCCCCCTGATCCATTGTTTAATTCTGTTCACTAGCAAGCACACCCCCGCAGCACTAATGTGAACAAGACTTGGCACATACACGTTTACTCTCTCTTTCATGCACACAAACACTTACCACTGGCTACCAAACTTAAAAATGTTTGCACGGGAATAGATAGGCATGCTATGAAATTAGCATGCTTTCTAGTCAAAAGAGAGTTTCTTCTCTCTGCCTCTTTTCCTTTCTTGGTTTCTTTGTGGCAGCTGCTTTTTTCCAGACACTTTCCACAGCACTTCTGCGGGGGGAAAAAAAAAAAGCACTAAAATCAAAGATTCATTCTTTGGTCTTGTTTAAAGCTCTGTAAAAGGGAGGCACCGGATAGCTGCTTCATTTAAAAAAAAAATGTGGGTTTTTTTCTTCCTGTGAAGAACAATCATAGAGGACATGTCCTGATTAGAAGCCAGTCAGATTATTAGAAATACAAATTGAGAGCTGCATGCTGCTCTTACCTGCACAAACCAGGAGACGTTGTGACTTTCCCCTGCTTGTTTGTGCTGCTCTGAGTCTGCCTTCTAAATCTGAGTTGGAGGAGGGTCTCTAAGCTATGCTGACGTTACTGGTCTCTGAAGAATTTCACTTGTGTGTGTGTGTGTGTGTGTGTGTGTGTGTGTGTGTGTGTGTGTAGGTGTATCTAAACATAAAAATCTGAAGAAAAATCACTGACTATATCTGCGCTGGGCTATTTAACTAGTAAATAAACCCAGTGTTGCAAAAACACAGCGGATATAAAAGAGTTTTATTTTTCTCAGATAAAGAGGAACCTAATTGCATAGAAAACACTGAGGACTGTCAAGTTATTGCCGCTTGGATGTGGAAGGTTTAAGAGAGTATGGAAAAAATATTTGAAAACTAGAAGTGCTGGCTGTAAGGTTGTTTCAGTCTGATGTAGTTTTGCCAGTCTTTCACTGCATGCATAAACAATGCACTTTGCCAGATGCTCATCTGCTGTGAATTGGTATGCAGTACTTAATTCAATGGCACTCCTCCGGTTTACATCAGATGAGGATATGTCATTGAACAGAAAGAGATGGCAAAAATCTTTTGCAAAAAGGGAAAACTCCCCAGCATTCAAGTTAAGAAGAAGGAGCAAGGAGCAGCAGCGGGAGGAGGTAAGTCTAATCCTCTGCATCAATACAGTACATCTGCCTGAATAATAGACCAGATGACTTCTAGAGGTCCCTTCCTGCTGTAAGATTTTGTGATTCTATCTAAAAGTCTTTTGCATAAAAAAGAAAGTTTTTCCCCCCCTTTCAGTAAAGTGGAATTGGTGGGTCTTGCACATGAACTCAGGGTCTAATGATCGGTCAGAGGTGAAAGGACTATCCAACAGGAATGTACTATCCGTCAGATTTAGATGTTCCCATCCAAATCTACCAGTTCAGGTATATGGTCTGCTACATGGGTGGGTATCGTTCAGTTTGGTTCCTTAGTCATTTGGGTCAATTTAGTTTTCTTGGGCTGGTTCAGCTATCCGTTTGGTCGTTTGTTTCATCTGATCCAGTTGCCATTTGGTTTGGTTCAGTTCTGTTGAGTTGTGTTGTTTGGCCAGGGAGATCTGGCCTTCCCACAGGCAGATCTGGGACAACAGTCCTATGCTCAGCTCTTTTCTCTACTTCCTGGTACCCTGAAGTGTTCCCCCAATTTCACCAGGGCAGGATGTGGGGCACTTGTGCTCGTCCAGAGGGAGCCCAATCATGACCACATTTAGGGCCCCCAGAGGAGATGGGGCCACAGGGAAGGGGGTAGGGCCACCAGGGGCCCCCTGCATTTTGTCTTTGCCTTGGGCCCCACACATTCTAAGGCCAGCCCTGCATTTGGCTGGGTTCGGTTGAGTTAAGTTCACCCAAACTGGACCAGATTCAAACCTAACTGGACCAGAGCTCCGCTCTGTCTCGTACATTAAGCTGCTGCTGCAACTGGGAGAATTATAACTACAAATAAGATATTCAGTTTTAATTTCATCTCTAACTCGGCCACATTTGAGATGGGGGGTGTGTGTGAGAGGATTCCCCAGGCCAGATTATAAGTGGATTCCGAGTTTGTTTGGTTGTTTTTCCTTTTTATGTTCCCCTGCAGCGTGGAGAATATATTTGGCATTCTGAATAGAGCCTGGGAAATTATTCTCTGTTGTTTCTGGGGAACGGTCGTTCCCACTCTCTGCTAGGGGCAGATTGTGTTGTAGGTAGGGGTGTGCAATTCATTTTTGTTCTTTTTTTAGTTCCTAAAATGAACAAAGTCCCATTTGTTTTAGTAACTAAAATATGAAAACAGATGAACTTCTTAGTCCCTTCTCTCTTGCTGCCTGGAACTCCCTCCCTGGATACATTCATTCTGCTCCCTCAATCCCAACTTTCACCCTCCTCAAAACCTAATTCTAGGCTTTTCCTAGCTCATCATGAGTGAAATTGTGTCCCCTTCCCCACTCACTCAGAATCTCTTCCCTGTAAATAAGAGAAGCACGTACATCTGCAACTTCTCAACCTTATGAATGTATCCTGGTCTCTCCCGAAGTTCACCTCTCCCTTGTCTTCCACTTTCTTGTCTCTCTTAGATTGTAAGCCCCTTGGGGAACGGACCTGTCTGGAACTATTGATTGTACAGCGTCGGGTACGCTGCTGGTGCTATAATAATAATTATAATAATAATTAATAATGGATATCCAGACGCGATTCAGACATTCGGGGTTCAGTCCAAACTCAGTCATTTCCGACGGCTGAACCGAATGCCTGAACCAAACGCCAAAACCCCCAAAGAGTTCAGGCATGTTCAAATGAGTTTCGGTGGTGTTAGGGTGGGGAAAACGTGGCTGGGGGTATCTGAGAAGCAGACTTCCTGGCCCCAGGGAGAGAGTCTTGGACTAGCAGTCAGCCTGCCCAATCACCATCCCTCTTTTCCTCAGACCACTGGCTTGGCAGTCTGTGATTGGCCCTGGGCTAGGCTGCACAGAGCCAATGGGGCTTGTGGCAAGGCAGGGGCAGCAAGTAACAAAAGTAATTGCCCTCCCCCCCCCTTCCATATCGTTCTGAGCTAGCCACTGATCCTGTCAGCAGGCATTTTCAGAACTCTTCCTCTCCCAGCAGTTTGTGTTCCTCCCAATTTCATTCCCATCCTCCTCCTATTTCACCCATTTCCATACATTTACCTCCATAATTTCATTTATTTAGATTAGATTAGATAGATTTAGGTGTTATACCCACCATCCATAAGCTGCCACTCCAGCCCCAGGACCCACCATTAGCATTCTGGGACATCATTCCACACACGGGGAGCTGTCATTCCACTGCATCAAGAAACAGCCAGACACTCCAGTCCCAGGATCCACCATCAGGGTTCTTGGGCCTACGTTCCAGGCATGGAGGGCTGTCATTCCACTTGATCCAGAAGCTGCCACTCCTGTCCCAGAACCCACCATCACGGTTCTGGGGCCATCATTCCGCTCATGGGGAGCCGTCATTCCAAACTATCAAGAAACAGCCAGTCACTACAACCCCAGGTCCCGCCATCAGCGTTCTGGGCCCTACATTACAGGAAGGGAGGGCTGTCATTCCACTTCATCCAGAAGCTGCCACTCCTGTCTCAGGACCCACTGTCAGGATTCTGGGGCTGTCATTCCACTCACGGGGAATGTAGGGCCGATTCACGTGGCCAGCCGGCCAGCCAGCCACCACCTGCTGTGATGGCAACTATTAATGGAGAACCCAGCCAGCATAGAGCAAGCAGAACTGGAGGCCTGCCAGCCTGCAATGCCCGTCCAAGTAGGGGTGCCAGTCCAGCCACTGAGCCCCAAGCCTTCCTGGCCTCTGATGCTGCTGCTGCTGCTACTGGGTCTCAGACAGCCAGCCCATGTGCCACGGGAACCCCCAGGGGCCAAGCACCAAGCCTGCCTGCCCGGGCAACCCGGGGTGCCAAGCGCCAACCCTTCCCAGTCACTGATGCTGCTGGGTCTACAATGGCCTGCCATGCCACCACGGGCACCCCTGGGGGTCCCTGAAGCACCCCAAGCCTCAGGACAGGTCCGAACTCCTCTGAACGTTCGGCGGGACCGAACTCCACCAGACCGAACCCCTGAACCCGAACTAGGTTTTCAGGCCAAACAGCCAAATGGCCTAACATCTGAACCCTGTTTTGTTCTCACAACCCTATTCCTGGGTGGAGGTGTGTGTGTGTCTGTGCTTAGCCACACCCACCATGGCTAAACACCCATCTCTGTCCATGTAAAAAGGCCTTTGTGTGTGCACAACAAAAAATGTAGTTTTAATTTTAATTTTAGTTATTAAAATTGCATTTGTTTTACTTTTTAGTAACTAGTTTTAGTTTTCAAGTTTCATTTTTGTTTTCCATTGGTTTTAGTGGGAAATGGATTCCTGGCAGTAACGTCCTAATTTTTCATCCATTTGCATGCTGTCTGGACAGATTGCACCTCTCTCTCAATCAAGGTATCCCTGTGAAATTATAGAGATATTGGATAAAGGTTCCCAATTTTATAAGCATTTGAAGTTTTGTGATTTTAATAGAAGTTAGAGGTTTAGCAGAGATTAAAGAAGTTGCATGTGCATTTCTGGCTGTAACTACATTGTTTTCTGTGAAATTCAGATGAAATTGTGCCTGTGTATACCTCTCACCCACAGGAATATCACTGCCAAATATCAGAAAGATTTGTTAAAACGTCCTGATTTTATAAGCATCATGGTTTGTGCATTGATTATGGCTGTAACATCTTTGCTTCCCATCCAATTTGGATGAACCTTAGAAAGATTGTGCCCCTCACTAAAAGGACCATCCATGACAAATTTCAGGAAAATTGGGTAAAGGGTCTTGATTGTGCATTGCCAAGTTGGAAGCCTGAGCAGCAGCTCCAGAGAAAGAGCCTGTACCAGGGATTCTCTTATGTTTGTCACAGTGGTACAAGATATGTTTGTGATGCCAGTTGGTGAGCAGAAATATCAATAACATATCCTTATTCTGAGCTGTTCCCCCCAACCCTCTGCTTATTACTGGAAAGTAGGAAGCATCTGATTAGGACAGAATCAATAAGGGATTCTCTTATGTTCTCAAACACAGTGCTGCAGCATGTGTTTGGAATGGCAATTGGCCAGTGTGGATGTGTCAATCATGTCTCTTGATTGCTGAGCACATTTCCCCTCCCCTCTGCACACCCCTATTGTGTACCTGTGTGCAGGTGACAATGTCCTAAAAGGACAAAGTTGGAGAGCTACTACCTTGTGAGTTATTGCAAGAGATATGCAAATCCTGGGTTAGGCATCTACCCCAATAGATCCCGTTAAAGGTAAGCATGATTCAATAGGTTGATTCTAATTTTTCATCTGTTTTCCATCTCTGATGGAACCAGGTGTTCATTACGAATGATCGTTCATCCTGAATTCCGATCGAATCAGAGAAACAGAAATTTAGCAATTTTCTCACACGCACCATAGAGTGAAGCCACAAGTGATGTTTGGGATGCGGTGTCCTGGGTTACCTGGGACAGGCACTCTGGGAAAACAGGGTGTGCACTGGCCGGAGCACAAACTACAAATTCTCTGGGCCTAGCCGACAGCAGCATAGCCTTGGGGTGGGGAGAACAGGGAAAGTGTGGCTGGCCGTCCCCATACTACACCCAGTGCATCACCCTCTGTCATGATGGGCAGCCATGGCAGCTGGCCATGGCAGAGGTGACCTGTGCTGGAAACAGACATTCAGCTCTGGGAAGGCCCTCTTTGCCCTGCGTGGGCAGGCCCTAGCCCAGGCTGTTACTTTGGCTGGTTGCTAGGGCTAGCTGCCAACATGACCTTGGGTAGACTGGGTCACTATCTGGTGGCCGTGAAGCAAACCTGACAGTGGTCTGTAATGCAAAGCGAGCCTGAGCGGGCTGCTGTCACATCTGCTTTTTTAACCATAGTGGCCACCATTTTCCTGCACACGCACAAAACTGTTAAATTGGAATTCTGGTTGGAACATCATTCCGATTGGAATTCCAACAGCCATTCCAATATGGCGGAACTTTTCTGTGAACGGCTATTTTGAACCGGCCCCAAGATGCAGCTTCCTTAGCCATTTGGAGTCATTGCCCCATTGCAATCCGCACCCCCAGCCTTGTCTGAATCTGCCCTTTTTGCAGTTGTTTCCCCATGTCAGTACTCCAGCTAGGTTGCAAAACTCTCAAGTCCCCCGAGTGACAGCCCCAAAAGGGGAGATCGGTGCTAGACTTCACTGTTGCTTAGATGCAAACTTTTTTTTTCATAATTAAGAGCTGATAGAATCCTAGCTTTCTTAGCCCCAGGTGATAGCAAGGTGCCATGTTCATACTGGGAGAGAAATCAAGTAATCGATACTCTCTGCTTACAGAAACAAATTGACTTCCTGGGCTATTGTGTAATCACAGGTTTAGCTAGACAGATTTCTTGTCCCATATGCAGTTAGCAGAGAGCAGCTTTCCTACCAACAGTTAATCTGCATAGAAGCTAGAGTTCCAGAAGTGACTGGGTCAAATGAGATGAATGTATCTTATTTTATTTATTTATTTTTAATTTTCATATTTATATCCCGCCCCCTCCTGCAATGCAGCTCGGGGCGGC
Organism: Sphenodon punctatus; assembly: GCA_003113815.1. Taxonomy (NCBI): domain Eukaryota; kingdom Metazoa; phylum Chordata; class Lepidosauria; order Sphenodontia; family Sphenodontidae; genus Sphenodon; species Sphenodon punctatus. Next base: position 288,777 of record QEPC01006333.1, read on the forward strand.
TGACAACAACAATAAAAACAATTAAAACAGTTAAAATATAAATATAAAATACATCAAAAAACAGGGCTAGAAAACAGTAATAAATAGATAAATGGGCAGGGGATTAAAATCACACACCCCTCCCTCCCTCCCAAAGGCCTGGGCAAACAGCCAGGTCTTACAGTTCCGCCGAAATGTCAAAAGGCTTGGGGCCAGGCGAGCTTCCTCCGGAAGGGAGTTCCACAGCCGCGGCCCTATCACCGAGAATGCTCGCTCCATCGTGGCCCCCCGCTTAACACGGGGGACCTCCAGGAGGGCACCCCCGGCAGACCGCAGGAGCCGTTCCGGGGCGCGAAGGGCGAGGCGGTCCCTAAGGTATGAGGGGCCAAGGCCGTATAGGGCTTTATAGATCATCACTAGGACCTTGAACTTGGCCCGGCACACTATCGGCAGCCAGTGCAGAGCTCGGAGCACCGGTGTAATGTGCTCCCGGCGACCCGTCCCCGTAAGAAGACGAGCCGCCGCATTCTGCACCAGCTGCAGCCTCCGGGCCAAGAACAAGGGAAGCCCCACGTAGAGCGCGTTGCAGTAGTCGAGCCGCGAGGTGACGAAGGCATGGATGAGGGAGGCCAGGTCCGGGCCAGAGACATACGGACGCAGCCTACGTACCAGATAAAGCTGGCGGAAGGCAGCCTTAGCGACTGCCTCCACCTGCCGCTCCAGCCGCAGGTCTGCGTCCAATATGACCCCCAGACTCCGGACCTGCTGAGCTACAGGGGGGCAAACCCCCCCAACCAGGGGGGCCACCACCCCCTTCGCCCTCCCCACCACCATCACCTCCGTCTTATCTGGGTTGAGCTTCAGTCTGCTCCGCCGCATCCAATCCGCCACGGCCTCCAAACATTGGGATAGCACCGAGACAGCAGGGTCTGGGTCAGTAGAAAACGAGAGGTACAGCTGAGTATCATCAGCATACTGGTGACATCGCACCCCGAACCCTCTCACGACCTCCCCCAAGGGCTGCATATAGATGTTAAATAATAATGGAGACAAGATCGATCCCTGCGGAACGCCACACGGTAAGGCGCGGGGGCTCGATGTTTCCTCCCCCAACACCACCCGCTGGCTCCTCCCCGAGAGGAATGAACGGAACCATTCAAGAACAGTCCCGTCCAGACCCCCCCGGTCACGCAGTCGTCTCAACAGCAGCCCATGGTCCACGGTGTCAAAAGCGGCCGAGAGATCGAGCAGGATGAGAAATGTCGAACATCCCGCATCCATCTCCCGGCGGAGGTCGTCCACCAAGGCCACCAACGCCGTCTCGGTGCCATAGCCGGGGCGGAACCCAGATTGAAACGGGTCAAGGAGCCCGATATTATCTAGATGACCCTGGAGCTGGAGCGCCACTGCCCGCTCAATAACCTTCCCTAAAAAGGGAAGGTTAGAGACAGGTCGGTAGCTGGCGAGCGCGTCTACGTCCAACGATGGTTTTTTCAGCAGGGGGCGCACCACAGCCTCTTTTAAGCAAGGCGACAACCTCCCCTGCCGAAGGGACGCATTCACCACCCTCGCCAGCACCGTCCCCAATGTCTCCCCGGAAGCTTTTACCAACCAGGACGGGCATGGATCTAGTTGACAACACGTGGCCCTCACAGACCCCAGGACATCCACCACATCGGCTGACGTCACTTCCTGAAACTCGCCCCATAAAGATGGACCAGACGGACCCTCCGCCCCCCCGCGCTCTTCCCCTACTGCTATCAACCCAGCGTCGAAATCGGCCTGAATCCGAGCGATCTTGTCTGCGAAGTAGTTGACAAACTCCTCACAGCGGGCCCGGGACAAGTCCCCATCCAGGCGGAGGGAGGCCGGACTCACCAGCCCCCGCACCACCCGAAAGAGCTCCGCTGGACGTGACTTCGCAGACGCTATGAGGACGGCGAGGAATTCCTTCCTCGCCGTCCTCACAGCCTCCACATAGGACCGCAAATGGGCCCTGTGGAGAAGACGATCGGAGACAGACCGAGTCCGACGCCAGCGTCGCTCTAGCCTCCTGCCCATACGCTTCATACACCGCAGGCCCTCAGTAAACCAAGGAGTCCTGCGGTGACGAGACCCAGGCAGAAGGCGCCTCGGAGCCACCCTGTCAATGGCCTCCTCCAGCAAGATGTTCCAATGCCGGACCAGCTCATCCACAGAGTGACCGTCCACATCCAGGGTAAGTTCCCTCAGGACCTCCTGGAACCGCTGGGGTTCCATCAGCCTCCGAGGGCGGACCATCCTAACTGGTCCCTTCCCCTTCTGGAGGGGGCGCGCTAAAAGACCGGCCTGAAGGAGGTAATGGTCCGTCCACGACAAGGGCACCGCTGTCACCTCCCCCACAACCGGACCCCCCGCCTCAAGGCCAGAGCCGAAGATCAGGTCGAGGATATGTCCCCCCACGTGGGTCGGGCAGATCACCTCCTGGGACAAGTTCATAGTTGCCATGGCGGCCATGAACTCCCGCTCCGCCCCAACAAGGCCGGCATCGGCGTGGACGTTGAAGTCCCCCAGAACCAAAGTCCTGGGGGAGCCCAACACCACCTCCGAGGCCAGCTCCGCTAGAGCGGTAAGGGATGCCGCCGGGCATGAAGGGGCCCGGTACACCAGCAGCACCCCTAGCTTGCCCCCCGCCAAATCGACCACCACGTGCAGAGCCTCTGCATCCATACTCTCCCGCACTGGATACCTCCTAACAGGCCAGTCTTCCCTAAAAATAATAGCTACACCCCCTCCCCGGCCGCCCATCTGGCTAACGATGATAAATAAGCCACATATTATCCTAACAGGCAATGGGGATGAGCATACAACAAGAGGATCATCAATGTTTGAGAATTCTCGCACTGTGGGTTTGGACATGAGGGGATGGAATAGAAGGAGAAGAGCTGCAGACGCCTTCCAGTGCTATTTTGGATGTCTCCCCAGTTCCACAGTTCTGATTTAGGGGTTTTACAATGGTAGCCCACAGAGGTGCCGGGGTGAGGAGGAAGGATAATTAAAACGGCAATGTAGTGTAAGAGGTGATGAGCATCCGGGTTTGGGGAGCAAGGCTAGATGGGAATCAGGATGGGAACAAGTCAGGAAGGAATCAACATTGGGGAGCACGACTATGGAGACAAAGCTGGAATCAGGAAGAGAAAGGAAAAACAAAGGGCCAGGAACCAGAATGAAGTTCTACCCAGTTTCCTGTTGCCTCCAGTAAGCCTTATATGCCAGCTGCCAGCCAACCAAGAGTGGGGATAGGGAAAAGCAGATAGTGAGAGAGTAAGGATAGGGTCCCAACTTCTTTTCTACCCAAGCTAGACAGATCCCAAACAGGGCCTGATAATGGGCCAATTCCATGCCCCGTGCACAACCCACCTCTGCACGCCCATTACAAGTACATTCTGCCACATGGAGGGGGTTTGGGATTGCGACCAATGTAACCAGGCACAAGGCCAAATGAACTAGATAAGACCTGGATAGAGATGAAATGAGTGACCACAAAAATGGGTATGCCTTATGAATTTCCGGTACCCAAATTAAACCAGATATTTTGGATGCTTTGCAGTACTTGAACTGGGTTTTAATCTGGTACCCAGAATGCTGACAACCAGTATACTGAAATGCCAACAACCTGTATACCAAAATACTTTAATACCGACAGCCAGTATACTGAAATTACCGATTTTGTTCCAATTTCCATCCCAATTTTGTCCCGGATTTCTGGAATTTTGGGGGTATCATTTAGTTTTTTCTGTTAATTTTGGGTACTCATAAAAATGGTCGCCAAAATTTTAGTTTTTTGAGTACTCCATTGATATTCTGGTACCAATTCGAATAACGAAAACAGTATCCCCAAAATATGGATATTATTTGTCGGTACCAAATCAGGTACCTGCTTCAGCTCTAGACCTGGAGCCAATTAATCCAAGATTGGGTTGTTATTTTTCTAGTTGGCCCAAAGGATTTTCTGCCCACAGACTCTGGAATGTGTTGTGCTATGTACAGGAAGGAAACCTTTTGTTTATAACTGTTTGTAACTATGGACAAATAATATATAGGCTTTTCCCTGTAAAATCTTCCTTGAATTAGGGGTGTGCAAAAGCACATCATTCCTATTCATTTTTTTTCCATTTACAAAAACCACTTTGTTGTCGTGTGTGTGTGTGTGTGTGTGTGTGTGTGTGTAAAGGACTCTACTATTTTCATTAATTTTATTAAAAATAATGATTAAAAAATTACTGCTCATGTGCAAAATGGTTAACAGGGCAGTTCTGCACATGCACAGTTCCAAAATGGCACTGGCACCATTTTGGAAAAGGGCGGTGCATATGCAAAATGGCACTTGTGGCCATCTTCTCCATGTGCAGTGATTTCCCCCCCCCCCTATTTTTGTTATTTTTAGTAAGTTAAAGGGAAAAAATGAAATCAAATGGATGTCATTGGCTTCATTCATTCATTGTTGTTACCTTAGTTATGTAAAAGAATGGGGCTCCATTTGTTTTTGTAACTAATGAAAACCAAATTAATTGCATACCAGTAACTTGAATCTTTGTCTCTCGGTAGATTACATTTGCTGGTAAGCTTGCGTGGGGATTCTAGCGCTTGGGAGCGGTGTGTTTGCAGGAATCCCTAAAACCTCACCATCTGTTCTGCCTACAGGTATAGGGCTGGCCCCTGGGGGCACCAGCCCCTGGGTGGCATCCAAAGGGGGTCGGCCGATTGTGGGGTCGTCTGTAGGCAGACTTGGCAATGGAAGCCAGAAACCCTGTCGGCCCACAGTGCCACTGTAAGGAGGGGTCACTGGAGGTTCCTTTTCCTTGGATCCCTCCTAGCAGATGTCTTTGTGGGTTTTTGGTTGTTTTTTTAAAAAAAACTGGTGGCTGGATCTCCCGCTTTGTGTCTCAGACAACGGTGGGCTCTTCGGGTTTTTGGACTCTGGGACATACCTCTGTTCTGTAGCGACCAGAGTTCTCCTCCTGTACATTTAACCGTTTCCTTCAATAAACCGTTGTATCAACTGTGGTTCCTTAAAGTTCTGTGTAATATCCCCTGTTGGCCTGGTCTCAACACATTGATCCCTCCTGACACCAAGAATCTTGGCAATATGGCACGGACCAGGACAGAGAGAGGGAAGTGTGTGGCTCAGGCAAGGCTGGCAGGCTAACTGAGGGAGTGGCTAGGTCGGAGGCAAGGCAAGGCAAGCCAGTGGTGCTGGCAGCCCAGCCACCAATTGAGGAGCCATGATGGTGACGTTTCAAGACTCGGCTATTGACAAGTACAGAAAGCTAGACTGAAGGGAAGAGGTGCAAGACATTGATAAATCATATATCAGGCTACGGGCCATCGAGTACAATGAACCCTCATTATCTTGCAGTATTTGGAAGCCATACATTGCATTTTAAAATAGGATTTCTTTTAAAATAGATTAAATTTGGTTTTTTATTTGTCTTCTGGGCCTTCCTTTTTAGGAATCACCTTTTCCATATTTTGGTTATAACCAGCCAGACTTGACACTTTACTGAAAGTTGAAGGGAAGGAAGAGAAAAGGCCTGCATAGAACCATATGCAGACAGGACTCTATAAGGGTCATAGACAACCATCAAACAGAGAGGGTCAGGTCTGTTCCTAGGCCACAGATGTGGCCCAGGTCGGGTGTACCCTGGCCAGCCTCGTTGGCCACCATGGCTGCCCTTCATGGCAAGGGAAAGGGGCTGGGCGCAGCGCAGGATGTCAGGCCAACTGTCTGGTGTGATCCTGCACTGCCTGGTGCGCCGGCTGCAGGATCGTGTCTGCCTCGGCTTTCCGTCCTGGCCAGGGTCAGGTCACTGTGTTACCGGCCGCACATCTCTTTTTACCACCCCCCCACCCCCCGCCACTGCTATGCTGTGCCACCCTCACCACGTTTGGGTCAGGCAGGAGCTCATTCTCCCCTTCTCCCTTAGTCCCTTCTGTCTGCAGGGAGCTAGGATCAGAACAGCCTACCCATTGTTAGGACTCTTCACTGAACCTCAGTGGCCAACACTGAAGCTCAGATCTGGAGAAGGAATTCAGGGTGGGGGGAAGGTCAGTCAGAGGTGGTTTTAGTCCTGCTCTGGTTCTTCCCTTCCCATCCAGCCTAGAATGAAGGGTGAACAGGAGTGGGTGGAGATAAGCTTAAATCTCAGCTCCAGTAGCTTGGGCTGACCTGACTGTATGTGACTGGGAACTGATATTTGTGGATCCACCAATAAAATGTCAAAACCCTTTAAAGAAACTTTACCTTAGGGTCCCACAAAACCTAGAGCTATCACTGAGCCCACAACTCTGCCCCGTTTTGCATTTCCATGGGAAAACCCATTCTATCTGGGGTACCAGAGGCAACTCTTACAAGGCTGTGAGATCTCGCCACGTAAAAGGGGGAAGAGTGTGTTCACACATGACAAAACTCCAGAATTTATAACACCCAGTATTCTCTTGAGCACTTACAAGATCCCATATTTGTCATCTGTAAAAGCAGTCTAAGATTCTATAGGGTCGACCCCGAGTCCTGTGGACACGTGCACATGGCACATGTGGTGCATGTGTACAACCCCCCATGCAACTTGCCCACACACTGCGCGGACTGTGGCATGTACACAAATCATGTAGAAATCACACCCGTACGCCTAAGCTGTACATGCGTGCGTGAGTCCTGGATCACGTCCTACAATCTATGACTCCAGGACTTTGGGCTTTAAGAAAAACATTAGTTATTACACTTATGAGAAGTGACATTTTTGGTGAATGGAACATGTATATGAGGATATCCCATTGATCCCCACCCTACTGATTTCTTATTGAAGAATCACTCAGAAAAAGAGTTGGTTCAAATTTTCTCAAAGTATTCCTGAATTTGATTTTGAGGGGGTGGGGCGAAAATGTTTAATAATTTTTGAAATTTCTCATTATGTGGAAAACCAATCACATTTTCAGTTTCACAATTTTTTGGGTGTGATTTTGGAGTTATTTGTTGAAAAAACGGATCACTTCCCATTTTCCCAACAGAAAAAGAGAATAGAAAAACTATTTGAAAGGATGGGAAAAAAATAATTTAAAGAAAATAGAAATAGTCATCAGAATATTTGTTTTATGTGACTTTTTTAAAAGAAAAATTCTTGAAATCTCGCTGTTAACATTTTAAATATATTGAAGAATCTTAAATAATAATAATAATAATTAAAAAATTCTTGCTGAACATTTCTATCTGCTTTATCCATGAGCACAGGATTATCCATAGCTAGTTATTCCTGTAGGGTTGCAAATACTGGTTATTAAAGGGTTACAATGAATATTGTAGAATTTTTTTCCATTAGAATAATGTACGCCATGTGTAGTGTATGGTCATTGTCTTATCTCAAGGGTCAAGGGGGTCAGTGACTCCAGACATCCATAGGCCCACATTACATTGCCCAAATACCCAGCTGTCCCACTTTGGGACTGTCCTCAGCATCCCATTTTACAGATAAGAACTGAGAATGAAGGACAGTGGCCATTTTTAAACAAGTACGGCTGGGTGTGGGGTGGGGGGGGAAGAGTGCCGATGCACGTCCAGTGGACGGGGGGGGGGG
>QEPC01006333.1:296376-307555 GCA_003113815.1 Sphenodon punctatus
CCCCCCCCCCCATCCACTCCTGCCCCTGTATGGAGAATTCCAGATTTTTCCCCAATGCTCCAAGTGTTGGCATGAATGGTTGGTGTGTGGGTCACAGGAGCGCACACCAACCACCCACGCCGCTTTCAGACAGGTATTTGGGTGGGTGGGGGATGGGTGGACCTGCGTTAGCATGTCCCATTTAAAAACGGCCAGTGACAAAGGCCACTTTCAGACATGGCCCCCCACGCATATTTGGGCTGCGGGGGGGGGATGTGCAGCCTGAATACGCGCAGGGATTGGCCGGTCTGGAAGGCCTCCCTGTACAGCTTTGCCGAGCTTGATTTCCTGCTCTGCATCCCACGCGTCTCTGTCGGCAAAGCTGCGTGAGGGGACCTTTCAGACCGGTCGGTCCCTGCGCATGTTTGGGCTGTGCATCCTCCCCTCCCCCGCAGCGCAAATATGCACCCGGGGGGGCGGGGGCATGTCTGAAAGTGGCCAGAGTCAAAGCCACCTAGTGGGACCAAGATTGTATAAACTGGTTCTCGTGATGAGGTGGGGTTTGGGGTTGTTCTTTTAATCCATACTGTTGGGTTTTACACAGCTGTACATATTTTGTGTTTTTATATGATTGTCCATTGACTTATATGGTTGTTTGCTATGGCTTAGGCCTATACAATAAATATTTGATTTGATTTGACCTCACAACACTCACAACAGCTAGCAATGAGTTAGAAAAGAACTCATTTGTTCTCATGAAGAACTCATTAGTTAGAACTCACTAACCTAGTTCTCTTATACAACAGAAAGTGTAAACTTCCTGTTGTATAAGAGAACTAGTTTAGTGAAATAAACCTTTCAAAACACAGAAGCAGCTAATTTTGCAAGATATATGGAGAGAGACTTTGCAAACATCTGCATTGCGCTAAATCTAGCAAACCCTCAGATAAGAAATGAATCTGTGCTTCCTAGGATGACTGCCAGGAAAACGTTTCAATGCAATGTCTCTGAGTAGGAGATGAAAGACTTACCTGGGCTTTATAAAAAGCACAACTGGTTTTAGTCTAATCGTAGGAGGGCTGGCTAACAAAAAGGAACTTTTGAGTGATATACCCCCCCTCCCTCCCACTGATGCTACCTTTTGTTCAGACCAATTTTTTTCTTATTTGTAATGACAACAAAATGACTCAATGTTAACATAATATTTTTTCCCAAAGAGTTTATTTGTTTTTGTTTTTTTACATACGAGCCATTGCTTTAAAAAGCTCAGGAAGTATGTCGGCTAGAATAATGTGCTCCAAGGGCTTCTTTGTGCAAGATCATTACATCATGGCATGGTTTTCTTGCCATCTTGGGTGCTTAGTCAGAGTTGGGGGTTGGGGACGCTTGGTTTTTTCCAGTTTGCTTGAATCAGCTTCAATAGGTCTCACCAACCCATGCCGAGACTGTGCTTCGAATTGTGCAGTGAGCAGTTGTGAACTAGGTCCATGCTCATCCTGAGCTGCCCATCCTGGTGAAAGCTAGCTGAGATACACTGGGGACCTTGGATGGCTGCCGGCACCATTTTGGAAAACGGTGCGCATCCATGGAACAGCCCTGGCAGCCATTTTGCCCATGCACAGTGATTTTTTTAAAAAATTTAAAATTATTTTAAATAAATGAAATGGAAAAAATAAAAACAAAAACAAATGAAATCAAATGAATGTGGTTTGCTTATTCATTTGCTTTTGTTACCTTCGTTACGAAAATGAATGGGGCTCCATTAGTTTTTGTAATTAATCAAACGATGCAAAATTGCATGCTCCTAGCTGATATGGGCTGACTGGAGCTAAGTTCCCCCAGGACACATCAACAGGCTCTGGGGCTCCAAGCAAGTCCCCCCTTGTCACAGGGTTGAAAATCATGGAGTGTTTTTAAACTAGCGAGTCTTGAGGGTGGTGATCAATGGCTCCTGGGCTACACAGCTTTGGGGCGGCCACTCGGATAGAGTGAGTGGGGAGGGATTCTAATGGGTGGCCCCCATGGTGACTGCCATGGTAGCTGCCTTACGCTCCCCTTGCTGTGGGTGGGTGGGTGGGAATATTTCAGATTGAAATGTCCCAGCTGTAAGTGATGGCGAATCGGACTCCACAGCGCTTGTGGGGAAACCGGATCCCCGGAGCTCGCAGCTGGTCATTGTGACTTTGACGGGCTCCCCGCACACAATGCCTGGGGGGGGGGGGGAAGGATGTCTGCTGGTGTGGGGGCTGCCCCAGTTCATATGGGGAGGGGATGCCTAGGTGCCCCTCGCCACCTGCTTTTTTGGCTTGCACCGACATGGGGCACTCCATGTTTTTCCCAGTACTCCATGAGTGGCCATGAGTTAGGTGCTGAGTGACTTACGGCAGGGGAGGAGCACATCCCCGCGCTCCACCTTCCGACGGGCGGACGGGCAGATGAGTGGCTCCTAGTAAGCCATACATGGTAGCATCTGGTTTGAAAACACCCGCAGTTATCAGACCTCTGCCTTAAACAACTAGGTAAAAGGATCAAAGCTGTCAAAGTCTCTTAGGTTTTGCCTAAGGTACTTTTTAAAATTGTGACTTAGGAGCCCAAGTCTCATTCCTTGTGGGCACTTAATGTCTTCCAACTCTGTTGAAAAGTCCAAGCTGCTGTCTGTAAATGCTCAACACATGTAAACAACCAAGTATGGGGTAACTTGTTTTGAGAGCTCCAGAGGGCTAAGAGCAGAAATGACAGGGTGGAACAGACAGTGTTGGATATATTTCAGAAACCATTTTCTACACATGATAGCTATTTATCTCTGGATGAACCTTTGCCGGCAGGGTAATTTCAAACGAGCTCAGATAAAACATTGGAAACACTGGAGAAAAGCCTGCATGTGGTTTTTTTTTTGTGGGATGGATTATGACCTTAATCAGTCTCTCCCTCACTACTTTTCAGTGATTCTACTTAATAGAACAGCAGGAAGAAATGCAGTTGGAGTCTCTGAGATTTCTGTATTTCCACCTGCTTTTCAGTTTTGCGGATAGGATGATAAAGAGAAGTTGCCGCAGAGCTCACAGTCTCTGATGGGAGCCCCATGCCACAAAAATGATTTTTCTTCTTTTTGTGTCAAGTACCTTGTTTTCTCTTCCTAGGATGCTAGAAGTTATGTGAGTGCAAGATCGACCAGTAACTGCTCCCATAATTGCGATATCGATAACCTCACTCAGAGTAGTTACGTGCCCCTGCAGGTTCTCCAGAATTTGTTAATTGCACATGGATCCACAAACAATCGCCACGTAACTTATAGGACGGAGCCGGAGGTAATCGCCAAATCAGCCTGCCGTGAGTCCTTATTGATACTTACCTTTCTGATTCCATTGTTGCTATATAGTTAATGGTTAAAATGTAAGGCAACTGAAGGAATGTGATAAAGGAACATGACAGACTGTAGGGACCGGAAGGATCAGGTATTTAGGGATAGGAAAATTGGGACCAAGCTACTTTCCGTTTTGTCAGTTTCCAAACAGGAGCCTCGCATTCCACCCGAGAAACAGTCAAATGAACTAGATAAGACCTGGAGTCAATTGGTTTCCAATTCATCCAAAATGGGATATTGCTAGAGCTGAAATGAGTACCTGCAAAAATAAGTATAATGAATGGATTTCCACTACTTGAATCGACCCGACAACACTGACTACCGATTGGTACCTGATTTGGGTAAATGCTGTCCGGAATGTTGACTTCTGGTCCCCTAGAATGTTGACTTCCGTCCTGATTTTTCAATCAATTTCCATGTTGATTTTTTTCTTCTTCTAATGCTTAATTTTTTAATTGTCCTGGAAAGTCAACTCCCAGTCCCATTTTAAAAAAAATAATAATTCCTGTTTATAAAGACTATAAGGATCAGCCTAACTGAGTCAGACAAATGACCCATCTTAGCCAAGTATTGTCACAACCTGAGACGGCAGCAGGGTTTTTTGGTTTTCCGACCTGATATAACGATTGGTAATTGGAAAATCAGTCTTGGAAATTACTGCTTTTTCAGATATCCAGGTACCAAGTCAGTACCCAAGTAACCTGTCGAGTATCTGATGTGGTTCCTGAACATTTATTTTATTTTATTGGATTTCTAGGCCGCCCCCTCCTGTTATTGCAGCTCGGAGCGGCTCACAACATATAAAAAACATAAAAATATAAAACAAAATCAATAAAAAACAAAATACAAATAGCAATATAAAAGTTACAGTAAAATACCCTCATGGCACAGATAAAAGTCCTCCCTCCCCTCTTCCCAACTCCCCACCTATCACCCGTCTCCCTCACCAAAAGCCCAGTGGAACAGCCACAGTCTTACACTGTCTATGGAAAGAAGGAAAGTCGGGGGCCAAGCAGACGTCCATTGGGAAGGAGTTCCACATCCTCGGTGCAACCACCAAGAACGCCCCTGTCATCTTTGTCACCCAAGATAACCTGGAAACCCCAAGAAGGGCGCTCCCAGTCAACCGCAGGGGTTGATCTAGGACCCGGGGGGTGAGATGATCCCGTAGATTAGCAGGGCCCAGGCTGCATAGGGCTTTATAGGTAAAAACCATCACCTTGAATTGGGCCTGGAAGATGATAAGCAACCAGTGCAGAGACTGGAGCACTGGTGTTATGCACAAGCTGAAAAATGCAGGTATTACCCATAGGTAATTATATTTGTATTTGTTTTTATAAATTGTTGTATGCCACCTTGAGCTGCCTGAGGCAGGATATGGCAGGATAGAAATATATAAGATGCTAAATTTAGTACCTGTTTCACCGCTACTATCACTTTTCAGCTAGCCCCAAGGATCCTCTGTCTACAGACCACAGAATGTGTTGTAGTATAATGGTCAGGAAGGAAATCTTTTGTTTATAACTGGATGTTAAAACAAATGTCGTAGGTTGTGTCGATGTGGACTTGATGATGATGATGAAAATGTCTTCGTGGAATGTTTGATGTAGGTACCAAGTGACTGGATACAAAGTACCAGTATCCAGCTGCGACTCTAAGGGAAACTGCACTAAACCCTTTGCGTCTCAAACCCCGTCTGGACTTCCTCTTGCATAGGGTCTCCAGGACGTCCCTATCTGTGTACACAAGGAGTCTCCTGCTGATAGGGCTTGTTTGGAACAGTCATTCCAGCCGGAATTCCAAGCGGCCTAAATTTCCAATTGGATTGTTTTGTGCATGCGCAGAATGACAGACACTGTAAAAGAAGATGGTGGCTGTCATCTTGGCAGCCACCTTGTTGTACGGCGCTCACTATTTGTGCTTGCGCAGAATGGCGGCTGGCATTTCGCACATGCACAGAATTACAGCCGCCATTTTGCACAGATGTTTTCCAATGTCGGGGCTCAAAGGCTGATTGATACTTGGGATTTTAGGTCTCCTTAACATCCCTTTCTCCCCCCTCTTTTGTTGGGGGGGAGGATGTTTTCTCTGGTTTTCTCTCTTTCCCCCCTTTATATTGTTTTATGCTTATATTTATTATATATTTTATATTTTTATATATTGTAAGGCATCCCTAGCTCCCTAAGCAGAAGGGGCGGGATATCAAATATTTTAATAAATAAATAAATAATAATTTCCCTTTAGCTTCTCCCCTGTAGATTCTGACTATGGATAATTCTTCGGCATCTGAAATTCCAGCAGTTTAGAAAATCTGTCATTTCAGCATCATCTCTTTACGAAGCAAGCATTGTTTTGAAAGCCTGGCTGACTGTGTACCTACAAGCACAATGTCAAAAGAACAATCTAAAAGAAACCTATGGCGTTAGTTTCTCTTTATTTTGTTTCTTTCTCTCTGTCTCTCTCTCTCAACACACTGTTTCCTAGTCACCTTTTGTGTGTCACAGTGGCCAGCTCCCTTTAGGTGATGCTGTACTGAACGGGAGGGGGACAAACAACAAAAAAAACACGGATACCCTTATGCTAACGTACATGCTGCTGCAGGCAGGGCTTTGGTGGGAGCTGAGTGGCAGGGCAGACTTTTATCTCAATGTTTTCTTCATCTCTTGAATTCACAGAGCAGGGGGGAGAAGAAGAAAGCAAAGTATTTTCTATCTTAAGTGCCTCTCACAGAAGACAGGACACAAAACTGCCACAGCTGCTGCCGCTTTCAGTTTTCTTTCTTCCCTGAAATCTTAGAGGGTCAGTTCTTGGTTGATAATGTATGTGAGATTTTGCATTAGAACTAGAGCAGAAAAAAGTAATCTAACCACTAAAATCTGGATGGATATTGTGGTACCGGCGGTATCCAATACCCAGTTGGATACTAGAGATGGGAATTTCGGATTCGGTTAGAACTGAATCAACCTGAAAATGGCAGATTTGGTTCTCCTGAAATTTTGTTTCTCGATTCGAGAAACGATTTGGGGTTTTTGCATTGATTTTTGTTGGGTTTTTTTTGAAAAAAACCAAAACAAAATTGGTGAGGCCGATTTCATGTCCCATGGATCCTTTATGCAGCTTCGCGGGAACCATGTGCACTCCCATTACTGGCACATCATGCCATGCATAATCTGCAGGGCATAGGATCATCCCCAATGCAAAAATACCAAATCCAAAACCAGAATCGAGAACTGAAATTCTCGGCTAACAAAAACTGAAAAAAATGAAACTGAAATTTGCCCCATCCCTATCGGATACTGATAATATTTGATTTAGCATCTGGTGGATTTCTTGTAAACTCAATTACCGTTTGCCATGTTCCGAGTTACTGGAATACTCTTTACCATCTACAGTTTACTGTATTGCGGCGTTACTGGTAAATTACTATTTTACTTTTTTTATTTCCTCCCTCTGTTCGAACTGGTCTACTTATGCTGTAATTAGAGCTAATATTAAGTGCTCACAAAAACAGGTATCCGCATCAAATTTCCGGTACCCAAATCGCCTCAAAAATATCAGGTACCAATCAGTAGCTGATTTTGACCCAGTTCAGGTACCTGATATCCTGGAATGTACCAGAATGTTAACTTCCAGTCCTGGAATGTCAACTTCTGGTCCCAACGTTTTGGTTTTCTGTCCCAATATTTTGGTTTTCCATCCAAATTTACCAATTAATAACTAGAAATTTAAAAGAAAAATGGCACTGGGGAATCTAGGTATCTAATTGGTTATTGGATAGCCAGTCAAGTACTCAAGATGGTACTTGAAAATGTGGATATTACCTGTGGGTCGCAAATAAGCTACCAGTTCAGCTCTAGCAGTGATAGGTTCACAATATGCTGATCACATCCAACTCTCTCTCTCCTTTTCATCCCACCCAGTCCCTGTTGTCTTGGTTCTTACCAAGTGTCTGGCTGCCTTTGGGGATTGGATAAGTATGAACCAATTGAAGCTGAATCCAGACAAGACTGAGCCTGGGAGTGCCCTTAGATTGGACAAGGCTTCGGGTCTGGAAAAGCACCTGAAACTTTCAAGTAGAATTGAGTACAGCAAATTTGATGGTTATTATACCTGTTTTGGTTGGATACCCATTTCAGCTCAAGCATCCTCATTTTGTTTGCAGATACTCCTTTCAGCTCAACTAAACAGAAAATGAGAAACTGGTTCTACATGACTACAAGAGCTGCGTTTTTAAAAAGCAGGAGTGTACCATTCGTTTTTGGTTTTTAAATTACTGAAACAAATGAAGCCCTGTTGGTTTTCGTAATTAAAATATTAAAACAATAGGCGAGGGTAACAAGAACGGATGAAAACAAAGGAAAAAAGCTTCTGTTTTCATTATAAAAATTAAAAAGTGTTTAATAAAAATAAAAACTCTGCACATGCACAAATGGCTGCTTGGGCCCACCAGCAAACACAGGATTTGATTATTTCTCCTAAAGCATTGGATTGGTGGTTTCTTCTGTTGTACATCTCGGTTTAATCCAAAATCCAATGTGTTGGCATTCCACCCTACAAACAGACTAAAGCATGGAATGCCAAAGCTAGTAATGCTGGACTGTCACAATATGTATTATGTCATCTTTCCAGAAGCCTTACATCATCACCACCAAGAATGACATCATAGGGCTGAGGCAGCACCTCCTTTTTCCACTCTGCTATTTTATTCTGATTCTGCCATTTTGGACTTGCCCGTGACTTTCCGCAGCTTTTTCTGCCTGCATTCCGCTAATTCCACTGGCATTCTGCTAATTCGGAAACTGTCAGAACACTGTTTGTTCTGCTACTTCACAGTGCCGGAAGATTGAAACTGCCGGAAAAACCATTCTTCTGCTGCTTTTGCAGCTGGTGGAAGTAGCGGAATGGAGGTAATGGAATGACGGAAGTAGTGGAATGAAAGTAGCGGAATAAAGGTCTCTATCACATCATGCTGCTCATTGCAGAAGAGCTTTTTCCATCCAAAAAGCTACCACAGCGGCTTGCTGTTTCAGCCCTATTGCATCATCCTTGCTTATACAACTCAGCCAGTCCTTCAGATCTAAGGTATGCTACACTTTTCCATCTCGAGATCTCTGCTCTTTCAGTGCCCTTCAGTGCAAATTAGTATCATCTCAGCAATGCAATTAGGACTCAGCTGAACTGCCAAAATTAATTGGTGAAGCTAACATTAGCAGAGGTGTAGGAAATTATGAAAATTGCTTCATTTATAACAGCATGTGGCTTGTTTGTTGAAAATTTTAGGGATGGGCGAATGCGGTTCGGATGTTCAGAGTTCGGACCGAACTCGGTCTCTTCGGACGTCTGAACCGAACGTCTGAACCAAACTCTCGAACAACCGAACAGTTCGGTCGTGTACGGATGAGTTCAGATGAGTTTAAAGGCAGGGAAAACGTCTTTCCAGGGCCGAAAATTAGGTTTTGGTTTCGTTTTGGATTTGGTTTTGGTTTCGATTTCGCTATTTTTGAATGTTAGGCCAAGTTCAGCCAAACCGAACTCGACTGAACCGAACCATCAAACCTGAACTCGGGTTTCAAACCGAACATCCAAACATCTGAACCGCATTCTGTTCGCCCATCCCTAGAAAATTTTACTTAATGCTTATTAAACATACAGCATAATAAGTACCATATTGGATCAGACCAATGGTTTATCTTACCCAGTATCCTGTCTCCAACAGTGGCCAACCTTGGTTTGAAACAGACAGATTAATCCATAACTGCTCTTGTTTTTATGATTGTAAGTTGTCCTCTGAGCCTCTGTGGGAAGAGCAGCATAAAAATTGGACTAAATAAATATGTTAGTGATCAATTGGTGTGAAGTGACTATCGGAGGTCAAATTTCCTTCCCCTGTACAAAACCAGTGCTTTCCTTGTCGAAGTTAATCAGAAAGGCATAATCACTAACACCTGCTTTAATGATCAATAGTTATTTAAGTAACATTCTCTAATTGCTTTTTTATATGCAAATTAAATTCTTGGCTGAAACAAGTGAAAAATATTTTCCCCCAAAACAAAGCCTTTCCAATTCCTGGTCTGTCTGTGCTTTCCTGGGCTTCATCCAAGGTCTTTTCTCTTTGATATCATAATGCATCAATAACTAAATATTTTGCAAGGAAGGAGATACTGGGTGATTTCAGACATTACGCGGTCCCGATTCACCACAGTGGATTCCCGGCGAGGGTGAACAGAACAACCACCCACCATGGTCAAGGAAAGCCCCGAACAGACATGACAGAACCAGGTCCATGGCAGGGAATCGGACCACTGGACCACGGCCCAAGGCAGTGCAACAGACATTACGCCGATCCCGGGTCAGGCCATGGTCAAAGCACCCGGAAGGCCTTACGGCGGCTCGTCCCGGCTGCTGTCATGTGCCCTTTAAATCTGCCTCCCCGGTCTGTGTTGTTGCTGGTTGCCTGGCAGTGATGCTGCGTGCTTTGTCCCCAGCTGGGAATCATTGTCTTTGGTTCCGGCCGGTGCTTGCTGTTCAGACATTACTTTTTTTTGTTTCCCATTGGGAATCTCTTTGACCACGCTTTCAGAGATGGTCTGGGCCGGAGCTCCAGAAGAGTATTTGATTTTGACCCCATGTGGGTATTGACTCTGGTGAACATCTGGCGGCCGCTGAACAGACATTCAGGGTGCTTTGGCCCTGCCGCGGAATTGACCGTGTTTCACTGTGGTTGAGCATGATCTCGTAATGTCTGAAATCACCCACTGATGTCACCTGAGAAACAGACTGTATGTTATTGCCCTCACCATCTCTGCCCCACCCCGCTGAATATGGATGGACTGTAAACTGGAAGAACAGAAAGTTTTAAAGCATACACTTTCTTCACAACTTATTATTCATCCTGATCATTTTGGGATAAAGGGAAACATGAGCAGACCAATGTAGTTTTGTCAAAGGTTTACCCTCAAACTGGAAAAATTCAGTGTTAAATTATAATTCTGTATTTTTCTATGAGGTACAGCCACATGATACATCTACAACCCTTTGGGCAGCCTCACCCCACTACAGTCAAAGAGGGGTAATACTGAATGCATGGTAGCAGGCCACTGTTCATGGAACTGGTCTTTGTCTGCCCCGCCATGCAGCAAGTTCTGCTTGCGGAGCTTTGAGAAGCAGGTGCTATCTCCAATAGTGCGCAGCCGTGTCATGGACAGGGGTGGGATAGTTATCAGGCCGGGGCATAGGGATGGGCAAACAGATTGCAGTTCAGTTTCAGCTGTTCAGTTTGGTCCGGTTCAGTTCGTCCGTTTGGTTCACCCGTTGGTTAGTTCGCTGCATTCGGATTCGGCCGTTCTGTTCGGTCATATTCTGTTCTGTTTGGGCGCTTGGAAAAAAGCTCTCTGGGCGAGGAATGATGGCCCCAGACCCATGACAGCAGGTCCTGGGGCTGTTTCTAGATATTGACCACAGCCCTCCCTGCCTGTAACTTGGCCCCAGAACCCTGATAGTGGATCTTGGGGCTGGAGTGGCTGTTTCTTGATGTGGTAGAAAGACATCACTTCTGTGCAAGGAATGATGGTCCCAGACCTATGAGGTTGGGTCCTGGGGCTAGAGTGGCAGTTTCTAGGTATTGGTCACAGCCCTCCCTGCCAGTAACTTGGCCCCAGAACCCTGACGGTGGGTCTTGGGGCTGGAGTAGTTGTTCCTTGATGCGGTGGAATGACATCATCTCCATGCGAGGAATGATGGCCCCAGACCCATGATGGTGGGTCCTGGGGCTAAGGTGGAAGCTTCTAGGTACTGGCCACAGCCCTCTCTGCCACTAACTTGGCCCCAGAACCCTAG
>QEPC01006333.1:307655-341161 GCA_003113815.1 Sphenodon punctatus
GCCCACCATGATGCACCTCTTGCAGGACATCCAGGCCAAAGACGTACCCTACAACTATTGCAGCGCCACTTTTGGTGGCCGTCCATGAAACAGGATGTCTTGGCATATGTACGAGGGTGTAAGATGTGTGCCCTAACCAAAACCCCCCGGGCAAAACCCATTGGACTTCTCCAATTAACACCCCTGCCCCAAGGCCCGTGGCAAAAGATTAATATGGACTTTATCGTTGAACTTCCTCCTGCGAAAGGACACACCGTTATTCTTGTGGTAGTGGACCAGTTCACAAAGATGGCCCACTTTATTCCCTGTAAACAACTACCTACGGCCACGCAAACCACAATGCTGATCATCCAACACGTGATTAAACTTCACGGACTTCCATCGGTCATTGTCTCGGATCGTGGGTCTCAATTTGTTGCACGATTCTGGAAGGCATTGTTTAATGCAGTGCAAGTCCGCCTGACCCCCACCACGGCCTACCACCCTCAAGCCAATGGGCAGGCCGAAAGAACTAACCAATCCTTGGAACAGTATTTACGTTGTTACGTTGACTATTTGCAAGACGATTGGCTGTACTATTTAGCGTTAGCCGAATTCGCATACAATAATGCTCCCCATGCTTCTATAGGAACGTCGCCTTTTCACGTAAACTATGGCTATCACCCCCGATTGTTGTTACCGGACCTTCCGGCCATCTCCGTACCAGCGGCTGGAGCAATGTTGCAGGTACTATGGAAATGCCATGATCATGCTCGTGTTATGTTGCAGAAGGCTCGACAACAATATAAACGGACCGCTGATCGACACCGCCTACCAGCTCCAACCTTCGTCTCGGGAGACCTAGTATGATTTGACCGGCGGCATTACCCGTCCCTCCGGCCTTCAGCAAAGCTGGACCTTCGCTATATGGGGCCCTTTCCCATTCACCACCAGGTAAACCCGGTAACGTATCATGTGTCGCTGCCGCCCCATGTCCGTTGTCACCCGGTGTTTCACGTATCCCTCCTAAAACCTGTGCATGCATCTCCATTCCCTGACCCCTCTCCGCCGGAGCCAATAGTCGCTGTCGATAACCTCCCCGAGTATGAGGTTAAAGCCATTCTCGATGCCCGCCGGTTTCGAGGTATACTCCAATACCTTATCGATTGGAAAGGCTATAGTGTAGCAGATCGTTCGTGGGAGAAAGCCTCAGATGTGCACGCCCCCCGCTTAGTACAAGCCTTCCATCGCCGCTTCCCCACGAAACCCCGTCCGGGAGGGGGCCCTTGGGGGGGGGGTACTGTCAGGTTTCACAGGCGGTGGGGAATAAGGCAAAGGATGTTCGGGGAGCGGGGATGCGTTAGAGGCCATGCGGCCAAGCCGCGGCGCTCCCCGCTTCCCCAGGAGGCCACACCCCCACGCAGCGCAAGGGCGGAGCTAGGAAGAGCGTTGCGACGCTCGGAGCGCTTGCAGGCTAGGCCGCCGCAGCAGCCAGAGGCGGCCAACGCCGGGGAAACCCCGCAGGGGTCAGGCACACCGCCGACAAGGAGTCCAGCTGAGAGCTCAGGGGTGGGGCCGGAAACGACGCGGAGACGCTTGGAGCGGCTGCGCCACAGGGCGGGGCCCGCTACAGGGGTACTTAAGGAGGGCCAGTCTCATTAGGGTGATGCCGGTGAGCAGCATAGCTGTGAGACTGGCCCCAGCGTGGATTACCGAGGAGTGTTGCAGAGAAGGAGACGGAGTGTGCGTGGTGGTGTATGCGTGAGGTGGTGCGAGTGAGTACGAGTGTGGGAGGATAAGAAGAGAGGAGTAGATATACGGGGGTGTGGGTGTTGTGTGTGGGACGCGGGGAGCACTATCCCCCTCTGGGGCCCTGTGATCAACCTTCCTGTCTGTGCGTGTGTTTCGGTGTAGTCCCTGCCTGCAATTCCTGGAGCCTTTCCCCAATATCCCCACGACTCCTTTTCACATTGAACTACTGTATCCCCGACCCTATTGCACGTGTTGGGTGTGTGTGGTGATAGTGGGGATAGGAGCTGATATTACAGCCCCACGCCCGGTGGGGGCAATCCTCAGGGCCTTGCTGTTTCCCCCCCCTATGATGACATAGGCCACGTCTCTCTTGCAGAGGTTTTGGGCCCTATACAAGCCTGAGGGGTGTTTTCCATACATATTGAGGATTGCCCTACAAAGGCCTGGGTTACGGTGCTGCTTAAGGTTAAGTTGGGTTGCAAGGTACCATCTCCCTCTCTCCATACCCCCCCCCCTACCCTAACAGGTACTAAGCTAGGAGTTACCACTCAGGAAAAGGATCTGGGGGTGGTTGTGGACAATACAATGAAATCCACAGCGCAGTGCGCAGCAGCAGTCAAAAAAGCAAACAGAATGTTAGGAATTATTCGGAAGGGATTAGAGAATAAAACTGAGGATGTCATAATGCCTCTATACAAATCAATGGTGCGACCGCACCTTGAATATTGTGTGCAGTTCTGGTCGCCCCATCTCAAAAAAGACATAGCTGAACTAGAAAAGGTACAGAGAAGGGCAACAAAAATGATCAAGGGCATGGAAGGGCTCCCGTATGAGGAGAGGCTTGGTAGGTTGGGGCTCTTCAGTTTGGAGAAGAGACGACTGAGAGGAGATATGATAGAGGTCTATAAAATCATGAGTGGTGTGGAACTAATAAACAAGGAGCAGTTATTTACCCTCTCAGCTAGTACTAGAACTAGGGGACACTCCATGAAACTCATGGGTGGCAAGTTTAAAACAAATAAAAGAAAATATTTTTTCACTCAGCGTATAATTGGGTTGTGGAATCTACTGCCAGAGGCTGTGGTAAGGGCCAGTACTATAGCTGAGTTTAAAAGAGGTTTGGACAAGTTTCTGGAAGATAGGTCCATTAGCAGCTATTAGCCAGACAGGATCAGGGAACATGACGGGAGCTGGGGGAAAACAACAGGGAATGGATCCGCCATTGTGACCTGTTGGGTGCTTCTCCCAAGCCACCGTGATTGGCCACTGTCACAGACCAGATGCTGGCTAGATGGACCATTGGTCTGACCCAGTATAGCACTTCTTATGTTATGTTTAAATATAGGTTTAAAACTAATTCTCCATGACAAAGGCGGCGGGGGGGGGAATGCTTCCATCATACTTTTTGCATTTCTCGTGGAAAAGAGAAAAGCATTTTGAAGTCTTTTGCAAAAAAGGGGGGGATATGTATGCATTTGATTTCATTATTAACCGCCCTATTGTTGGAATAGGGCAGTACAGAAGTCTAAATAAATAAATAAAATAAACTATTTAGAGGGTTTTCCAAATTTATCACATCAGCCAAGGATGAATGTACTCTCCGCATCACCTTGGAAACTGTGCTTACCATCCATGTCTTGGCTTAGCTACAGGTAGTTTGCTGTCTACTCTAGTCAGCTGAGCTGGAGAAGATCTAATTGGGTAGCCTCTATGAACATCTCTTTTGAAATCTTCATTACTTGCCAAATTACCCCAAAGTCCAGTTTCAAACTTGCAAATGTTCCAACCACATGTTGTTGAAATTATTAAACATACCCCCCTCCCACCTCAGCACACTAGTTTGTCGCTTGCTGTGCCTTGCCCATCCGGCTGACTTAGAAGATGATTTGCAAAAAACACAGTTGGTTTCTCAACAAACCAGCTCCATTCAGAGAAGATATATTAGCTAATGGTGTTTCTTGCTGTTCCTTTTTCTCCTGTGTCTGAATCAAAGTTGTATTTGAAAAATGTAGCAATTCAAGTCGGGCTGAAACTCAATCTCACTTTTCTCTCAATTCTTGCCAATAATAAACTCATGTTTAGCAAGAATCAATAATTGAGATAACAAACACTTTCTTGGTCAAGACTTTTTCTCTGCTTGCCACCATTTATCATAATTTACCATGCACTGTATACTGATGTATCATGTTCATCCTGGTAATGTACATGCTCAAAATGGCTGCTCTTTTCCAAAATGGCAGTGACCCAGACAATGCCATCTTGGAAGAGGGCTGTGTATCTGAAGTACAGCTGCAGCAGCCATTTTGCACATGCCCATTACCGGGACAAACGCGGTAAGCAGTAGATAGGTATACGGTACACAGTAAATTAAGTTAAACAGTAAATATTGATGCGATTCTCACCAAATCTTGAACCATTACAGAGATCGGTAATGATTCTCAATTCTTGTGAGATTTTCATGAAAAACAAATGAATTTTCATTTCAGCACTAGATCGAAGTTGATTCATTTTGAGAGGGCATGATGTGATCCTTGCCAGGGGGCAGGGATCCATCTAGGCTTGTCCTGGGTTACCCAGGTGGATTTTACTCTGGGAGGGCACCCAACTCTGGCCTCGACTCTGGTCACTCCAGGCCCCTCAGTCAAAAGGCCTCCGAACCCTCCCTTTTACCCTGAACTGTGAGTATACCTGTTATCCAGGACACACGGGATGGAACCTCCTCTCGGGAGGGCCCACTCCAGAATACGGTCTCTCTTATTAGCTGGTCAGGCTGTTTAGTGGAGTTGCAGACACAGGTGCTGTCCTGAAACCCCCCAGGCAGAACAACTAGAGTTGCTAAGGATTTTCCCCGCTGTTGAAATGGCTGGGTCTCTGTCTCTGTTTGTCTGCGCCCCACCCTGCCTCCCTGTGGGCCTTTTACTGCTGCATCAAGCAATAGCACCACCCTCATTGCCAGGGAAACACCATGGTCGATCTTCCAAGCATTACGGGGTAAAGACAGCAGCCAAGGGACTCTGTGACTCCTCTGGATGGGGCTTCCTAGTGACAGTGGCAGGCCTGGGGAGTCCCCCTGGTTCAGGGGGAGTCCTCACACATGGAAATGCAAACTTTTCTTTACTCCTAAAAGAAATTCTTCCAAACACTGGTCGTGGCAGCATGCGGACACCAGCTGCGCAGACAAAAATGCATTAAAACAGAAAAAGGGAATAAAGTCAAGCCAAAAGAGTGTCAGTGCCAGTGGAATGGGTCTCACAAAAAAGGACGTTGGTTTAACTGTTGGTGTAGAACTCACGTGTAATTTCCCCCTTCTCTTTACCCTCATTTTCTTTGTAAGTCCCATGAAGTTCAACTTGTCCAGAAGATCCATGTCTTTGTGGTCTGTCAATTTCT
This sequence comes from Sphenodon punctatus, assembly GCA_003113815.1. Lineage (NCBI taxonomy): Eukaryota > Metazoa > Chordata > Lepidosauria > Sphenodontia > Sphenodontidae > Sphenodon > Sphenodon punctatus. The sequence continues at coordinate 312,777 of QEPC01006333.1, forward strand.
TGGATGTCCAAGGACTGGAAGTGAAATGATGTGTGTAGACATAAGAATGGCTACATGTTGGCAGGAAAATTGTCTTATCCACATCTATGACTTTTTGCGTAGCCTGTATTGGGGAAGTAAGTAATGGGGATCTTTGTATTTATGGCTGAAATCAAGTAGCTGTTATGTCTGATAATGCCCCATTTATGTTTAGAACTAGAATTAATCCTTCTCTCCCATACAAGCTATTATTTGTGATTTGTGGTCATTAGATGCTGTCCATAGGACTGAAAGTGAAAGCAGACTCTGTAGGCTTGCTTCTGATTTCAGGTACACAATTTCCCAATGATCCATTAAAGAAGCTTTTGAGATCTATGGAGTTATTTCTGACTTACACAGCTATGAGGTAAGTTTCAGATTCTGCAAGGGATGGTCACTGAGATAGTTAATAGTTATGAACATTAACGATGTGAATAGATGTTTGAAGTAATGATTCCTTCAGTTTAGAAACTGGCAATCTTCAAAGAGAGACTGTAATCTGAGGTGTGGGGAGGAGGAATAGATATTTCTGTTCACACTTTCCCAAGATTCATTTGGCACCAGAGCAGGGGAAAAAATCGCTAAATGTAAAAATTTGGGTAAAGTGTTAAATATGTGGAAATGGATCTTCAAAATACACAGCCATGGGTCACAGAAGACTTATTTAAAAGCATGTTTTTGTGATAATTCATGCACTGAATTCATGCTTTTAATTGATTGTGACAAGTTATTTATAATTAGTTCTAGGTAGACTTTGTACTATTGATAGACTTTTTATCATCACCTGCATCAACAGTTTTGATGAGACCATGTTTAGAAAGAAGGTTCGGAATCAATGGCAACTCATCTATTTTTAACTCCCTCCCCAGTTCAATATCTATTGTGCTTTTCCTCACATTACTACCACTGAGGTACCCAGATTTAAAAAAAACCCAGTAATTTCTGTTACAGATTTTTTTATTTTCTGATTATCAATCAGTATATTGGGATGGAAAACCCCAAAATAGGGATGGAAATTTTAAAAAATTGGAACCAGAAGTCTATTTTCTGGGACCCGAAGTTGACTTTCTGGGACTGGAAGTTGACTTTCCAGGTTGAAAAATAATAATAATAAAAAAATAGGCATCAGAATACAAAAAAAAAAATAGACATGGAAGTCGAAAAAAATCGGTACTGTAAGTCGATATTCCCAGACTATTAGTCAACATTTTGGGACATTGGATACACATATTGGGTCACAATTGGTACCAAACTGTACCTGATGTGGTTGTTGTGGGTACAGGAATACAGGAATTTGAGGACCATTTTTGAGGATACTCATTGCAGATCTATTTTGAGTGGGAAAAGCAACCTGTCATATTGCCAAGACAGACACAATGGTTGTTAAAAAGGAGAGGAACTAGATTGTGTCTTTTGTTTGTTTTATTTAAATGTCAGTCTGATTTCTAAACATATAATGAAGTTGGGAGTCACATAAATCCATTTTCTGGGGTGTTTTAGCAGTAATTAGTAACTCCTGGAAAAGGCCAAGGATAGAATAGGCAAGTCTAGTTTCGACACTGCTATCAAAGATGCACATACAGGGAGCAGACGGGAAATTATGGCCCAGAGAGGATAATCTTGTTCACTTATGTGGCAGTGCAACCTTCTTGCCAACTGAACTATACTCACAGCGTCCCGTAATTTGCAATTTTGTTTACTAATTTGAGAATCTAATGCCACGTGTTCTATGAAAGGCAAATCTTCCAGCTATTTGGGATAGAACTGAAATGTGTATCTCTACTATCTGATATCTCACCAACCAGATACTGCATATCCACTGATATCCAGTATCCAGCTGGATATCAAATGGTATCCTTTTAGCATATGGTTGATTTCAAGTTAACTGGATGCTGTTTACCACAATGGGTGTTTTTACACACACATTTCTCCTGCATGTTTGCTGTTACATCCTGAACTTTCTGTGTGTCTAAATCACTCACCCAGGTCTTAAACATCCGGCTCTTTGAACTTCTGCGTAGAACTTCTCCCAGAACTTTTGTGTGTAAAAAGCTCACCTGGTAAACTGCTTTGCTCCAGGCAACTGTGGTCACTTGGTTTCCATGGCAGCCCCTTGCGCCTACAGCTCCAGCTACTTTAGGCTGCCTCAGGGCAGCGTGTGTTTGAAGAATGCGTCCAGAATTTACTTGTGGACTTGTAAATGAAGTAGATTGAAAGACCAGCACTTTCAGGTGTGTGAAAAATGCAGAGTATGTTCTTCCTGTACTGTTTTATTTTTTTACTTGCTCAGCTGAGACTTCGTTCAGTTATTTAGTAATGCAGTGACCACCAGTAATGTGGTAAACGGCAATTACCACATTATTACCGTATTAATCAATATTCCAGTTTGGCAACTAACCTTCGCGGTAACCAGTTAATGACCATATAACCGCCAAACTAGTACTGGATATTAACTATGGTTAATTAGATAGATAGATAGATAGATAGATAGATAGATAGATAATTTTATTGTTATACCCTATGGCCTTCACAATTCAACTTAAGAAATATTAAATAACAAAAGGAATTCCAAACAGTACATACTATACATACAGTAGGGGTGTGTAACAGTCCCCCATTTTGTTTTTGTTTTTTCTTTTCATTATTAAAAAATATCCTTTTTGTTATCATTAATGTTGACAATATCGTTATCATTATTGTTTTCATTATCAGTATAGTTTTTGTTATCAGTATTGTTTTTGTTATCGATATTGATATTGATACCATTTCAAATGAAGATTTTACTTTTGGTATCGGTAACGATTCCCATGCACAACTAATATCTATCTAAATCTAAGGGAGACGGGAAGGGAAAAGGAAAACTATCTATTATCTAATCAATTATCTATATAACTATTCTAATCTACTCTATATGTTTATAATATATATCTATATCTAATCTATACTACCTAGCTATATATAATGTACAGGGGGGAGGGCAGGGAAAGGGAGAAGGTAAAATGTAGGGTATGAGCAAGGAAAGGTATTGGTAATACAATGAGGACTAGGGAGGATGCAAGCACCACAGTTCTGTAAACGCAACCTGACAACCAGAGCTCTCACATAATGAAGAGAAAAAGCCTGGCCCTCCCATTATAAAGGGCTGCAGTGTCCTCCCCCAGAGCCCCCCCGATTGGTTGTGGGAGGCAGCAGGCATTGTGCAATCAGAGAGTGCCATGAGACTGCTGGGGCCTGCTTGCACTGCTCATTGGCCAGTGGTACAGCCATCAGATACTGCTGAGCTGCCTGCCCCTCCCAACACAGGCACAGTTCAAGAGTTCAACCCTGTTAAGACTCCAAGATGTCTTCTCCCTCCTCCCCTCTCCACATTTTCCTTCCAAAACCCAACTGCCACAGCACTAATAATAATGATGATAACAACATTGTTGTTATCATTATCGTTTTTGTTTTCGTTAACTGTGTCTGTATTCTTGGTTGTTGCTTTTGTTCTCATTATCATTATTCTCAGTTTTTGTTTTCGTTATTACAATAATTAAAACAAAAATGACAATTTTTATCATTATTGTGATAACAAAAATGACATGCACACCCCTAACGTACAGAGCATATTCAGCAAAGAATATGCCGAATATTTTAAAAAGAAAATTGGGGCAAGAAAATAATATTTTTATTTTATAACCAGTTCTGCACAACAGCAATTTTCAAGAGTGGCAAATCAGCTGTGAGGTTTTCTCATCTTCTGGTTCTGACATATTTTATATTGTAAGGGAAATAAACATGTTCTTTTGTCATTTTGCTGGATAAAATGTTCAAAGCATATTGAAAACCTATGAGGTCAACTTCCTTAGGGAGAAGGTTAGCTCTTTTATGAGAGTTTCAAGTAATCCCATTGGAGAGAGAAAATCTCAGTGAAAGAATCTTTTTCATTATGTCCTGCAACAGTTTCAGGACACGTGAACAGTTGCCAAGGCAGCAGTTTTTCAAAAACGTTCAGCTTTCATTGTGTGTATGTATGTTAGGGGTGGGAATTCCAGTTCTCCCGAGAACCGATATTGCCGGTATTTGGGTGTATCAGATTAATCTGATAAATCCAATATTTACCTGTACTGGCATACCGGATCTTTAACATTGGGTGCTTTACCGTTTTTTTTACATTGTGGCAATTGAGCTAAATGGCCGCAATGTAAAAAACAACGGTAAAGCGCCCAATGTTAAAGATCCGGTATACCGATACCGGTAAATCCGGTACTGGGGAGGTCCAATACCGGTAAATTCGGTATCTGGTATTCTCCCCGGTGTCCCACCCCTAGTATGTATGTATTTTATTTATTTAGTTTTATTATCCCACCCTTAGAAAATAAACTATAAACTAGGGCTGAAACACTCCTCTCAATTCTCACCGGTTGAGACTAGGCAAGACGAGAAAACCTCCGTTCTCATTGGGAACCAGCAAGAATTTGAGGGGGCCAGGCGGGGGGCAGGGTTTCAGGCCAGGCGGGGTGGGGGGGCAGCACAGGAGTCAGAGTTGAACAAGGGGCAAAGACAAACCACCTGGGCACCTCTGGTCCCTGCCAGGCCTCCCAGCCTGGGGGGAAGGGAAGAGGGAGTGTGGGCGGAGGGGAAGGGCAGGGCGTTATGTACTGTCTGTGGGGGTACTGGCCCTGTTGCTGTCCTCCGCACCATGCCGCCGGCTGCTCCTGAGTTTGTTTTCAAGGAAGAAGGAGAATATTTTTTAAAAACTGAGCATGTGCAGAAGAGCTGCTCAGCTATGGCTGTCTTTTTAAAAGATGGTTCCCGCAGGGCTTAACAGCTCTTCTTCACATGCTCAGTCCTTTCCAAATTTGGCACCTGCAGGGCCGAGCATTGGTTGTCGCCAAGAATCGGCTTCTTGCCAAGATTTTCAGACGACTTGAGAATCTCATAAGAATCAGGCTTCTCATTAGCATTCTTGTGTGATTTTTGAAGATGACCGCTGGGTGGTCACACATGCACAGAAGGGCTGTGGTGGCCATTTTGTGCATGCAAAGAACGTTTTGGGGTCTCGAGAATCTTGCAAAATGTTCAAGAAACCTCAAACACTTTGTGCGTGTGCAAAATGGCTGCCAGGGGGCCCGTGCATATGCAGAATGGCCATGGTGGCCATTTTGTGAATGCACAGAGCGTTTTTTGACTTGATAAAACCAGTGGTCTATTCTCCCTGTGTTCCCAAAACCTTTACTGCTGACACTAGCCCTTTACCTCAGCACAACTCTCACTGAAACAAATGGGACTCTTGTTGGCGCTAACTATCCTGGGGCTTCCAGTAGCAGAAATTTGTGTCATTAGAGAGACATCTGTTCTGAAATTTTATTTATTTATGTATTTTATTTATCTATTTATTTATTTGTAAACTTAATATCCCGCCCATCCTGCCACAGGCAGCTCTGGACAACTTACAATAATACATCAAACAATATCATCATTTATAACCATACATAAAAGGAGGATAGAAATATCTCAGGTCACCCTCCCCACCCTAACTCACTCCACCCCACCCACCCTACCCATCCCCACCAAAGGTCATGCGGAAAAGCCAAGTCTTATATATATGTCAAAAAGAGGGGCGATCCGGGGCCAAACGAGCCTCCAATGGCAGGGAGTTCCACAGCCGAGGAGCAGCCACAAAGAAGGCCCTCTCCAACGTGGCCCCCTGAGAGACCCNCACAGTTCAAGAGTTCAACCCTGTTAAGACTCCAAGATGTCTTCTCCCTCCTCCCCTCTCCACATTTTCCTTCCAAAACCCAACTGCCACAGCACTAATAATAATGATGATAACAACATTGTTGTTATCATTATCGTTTTTGTTTTCGTTAACTGTGTCTGTATTCTTGGTTGTTGCTTTTGTTCTCATTATCATTATTCTCAGTTTTTGTTTTCGTTATTACAATAATTAAAACAAAAATGACAATTTTTATCATTATTGTGATAACAAAAATGACATGCACACCCCTAACGTACAGAGCATATTCAGCAAAGAATATGCCGAATATTTTAAAAAGAAAATTGGGGCAAGAAAATAATATTTTTATTTTATAACCAGTTCTGCACAACAGCAATTTTCAAGAGTGGCAAATCAGCTGTGAGGTTTTCTCATCTTCTGGTTCTGACATATTTTATATTGTAAGGGAAATAAACATGTTCTTTTGTCATTTTGCTGGATAAAATGTTCAAAGCATATTGAAAACCTATGAGGTCAACTTCCTTAGGGAGAAGGTTAGCTCTTTTATGAGAGTTTCAAGTAATCCCATTGGAGAGAGAAAATCTCAGTGAAAGAATCTTTTTCATTATGTCCTGCAACAGTTTCAGGACACGTGAACAGTTGCCAAGGCAGCAGTTTTTCAAAAACGTTCAGCTTTCATTGTGTGTATGTATGTTAGGGGTGGGAATTCCAGTTCTCCCGAGAACCGATATTGCCGGTATTTGGGTGTATCAGATTAATCTGATAAATCCAATATTTACCTGTACTGGCATACCGGATCTTTAACATTGGGTGCTTTACCGTTTTTTTTACATTGTGGCAATTGAGCTAAATGGCCGCAATGTAAAAAACAACGGTAAAGCGCCCAATGTTAAAGATCCGGTATACCGATACCGGTAAATCCGGTACTGGGGAGGTCCAATACCGGTAAATTCGGTATCTGGTATTCTCCCCGGTGTCCCACCCCTAGTATGTATGTATTTTATTTATTTAGTTTTATTATCCCACCCTTAGAAAATAAACTATAAACTAGGGCTGAAACACTCCTCTCAATTCTCACCGGTTGAGACTAGGCAAGACGAGAAAACCTCCGTTCTCATTGGGAACCAGCAAGAATTTGAGGGGGCCAGGCGGGGGGCAGGGTTTCAGGCCAGGCGGGGTGGGGGGGCAGCACAGGAGTCAGAGTTGAACAAGGGGCAAAGACAAACCACCTGGGCACCTCTGGTCCCTGCCAGGCCTCCCAGCCTGGGGGGAAGGGAAGAGGGAGTGTGGGCGGAGGGGAAGGGCAGGGCGTTATGTACTGTCTGTGGGGGTACTGGCCCTGTTGCTGTCCTCCGCACCATGCCGCCGGCTGCTCCTGAGTTTGTTTTCAAGGAAGAAGGAGAATATTTTTTAAAAACTGAGCATGTGCAGAAGAGCTGCTCAGCTATGGCTGTCTTTTTAAAAGATGGTTCCCGCAGGGCTTAACAGCTCTTCTTCACATGCTCAGTCCTTTCCAAATTTGGCACCTGCAGGGCCGAGCATTGGTTGTCGCCAAGAATCGGCTTCTTGCCAAGATTTTCAGACGACTTGAGAATCTCATAAGAATCAGGCTTCTCATTAGCATTCTTGTGTGATTTTTGAAGATGACCGCTGGGTGGTCACACATGCACAGAAGGGCTGTGGTGGCCATTTTGTGCATGCAAAGAACGTTTTGGGGTCTCGAGAATCTTGCAAAATGTTCAAGAAACCTCAAACACTTTGTGCGTGTGCAAAATGGCTGCCAGGGGGCCCGTGCATATGCAGAATGGCCATGGTGGCCATTTTGTGAATGCACAGAGCGTTTTTTGACTTGATAAAACCAGTGGTCTATTCTCCCTGTGTTCCCAAAACCTTTACTGCTGACACTAGCCCTTTACCTCAGCACAACTCTCACTGAAACAAATGGGACTCTTGTTGGCGCTAACTATCCTGGGGCTTCCAGTAGCAGAAATTTGTGTCATTAGAGAGACATCTGTTCTGAAATTTTATTTATTTATGTATTTTATTTATCTATTTATTTATTTGTAAACTTAATATCCCGCCCATCCTGCCACAGGCAGCTCTGGACAACTTACAATAATACATCAAACAATATCATCATTTATAACCATACATAAAAGGAGGATAGAAATATCTCAGGTCACCCTCCCCACCCTAACTCACTCCACCCCACCCACCCTACCCATCCCCACCAAAGGTCATGCGGAAAAGCCAAGTCTTATATATATGTCAAAAAGAGGGGCGATCCGGGGCCAAACGAGCCTCCAATGGCAGGGAGTTCCACAGCCGAGGAGCAGCCACAAAGAAGGCCCTCTCCAACGTGGCCCCCTGAGAGACCCGAGGGACCTCAAGGAGGAAACCCACCAATGACCTCAGGGACTGATCCAGGTCCCAAGGGGTGAGGTGATCCGACAGATAGGATGGGCCAAGGCCGTTTAGGGCTTTATAGGCAAGCAACAACACCTTCAATCAGGCCCCGAATACTAGGGGTGGGAAGTTTGGATTATCCAGTATCCGATACTGATGGTATTTTGCTGTACCAGCAGTATCGGATTAATCCGGATATTGGGGGTACCGGTACCGGTTCCCTGTGCTGGATTTTTTTACATTGTGGCCATTGAAATGAATGGCCGCAATGTAAAAAAAAAAAAAAAACCCAAAAAAACCCAACCACTTTTTTCCCTCCCCCATCCAGGCTGCGCAGGTGGAAGAGAGGACACCTCCCACCCACCCTGGATTTTTTTTAAAAAAATGTTCACCGAAGTCCCTGGCTCCAGGCCGCCGCTGGCAACCTGGAGCCCGCACCACCAGGTAGGTACTAGGGTGATCCCTGGGGTGGGGGGTGGTTTAACACACCCCCACCCCAGGGATCACTCTACGCCCCCCACCCAGGGATCGCCTACCTTTGGCGCTCTGGGCGGTGGCGGCGGAGGTGGCAGCATGGTGGTCCGGTGGCTTCAGCGCTGGCTGTGGCTGCCGGCTTCAGCACTTACTAGACCTTCCAGGGAACTTCTGGGTTTCCCTGGAAGGCCTAGTAAGCGCTGAAGCTGGCAGCCACAGCCAGCGCTGAAGCCGCCGGACCACCGTGCTGCTGCCACTGCCTCCACCTCTGCCGCCGCCCGGAGCACCAAAGGTAGGCGATCCCTGGGTGAGGGGGTAGGGTGATCCCTGGGGTGGGGTGTATTTTAAACCACCCCCCACCCCAGGGATCACCCTAGTACCTGCCTGCTGGTGCAGGCTCCGGGTAGCCGGCAGCAGCCCGGAGCCCGCACTAGCAGGGACTTAGGGTTAAAAAAATATTTTTAAAAAAATCCAGGCTGGGCAGGGTGGGTGGGGGGGTGCCCCCCCTTCCACTTGCACAGCCTGGGAGGGGGAGGGATTGTTTTAATTTCTCCCCCCCATTGATTTAAATGGGAATAGTTCCCCATTGAAATCAATGCAATAGATCTGGTACCGGTATACCGGATTTAATCCGGAAACCAGTTTTTTGCAAACCTGTAACCAGTAAAACAGGTAGCCGTTTTTTTGCCAGATGTCCCATCCCTACCAAATACTATAGGCAGCCAGTGCAATGAACGTAGAACCAGTGTAATATGTTCCTGGTGGCCCAATCCCACCAGGAGACGGGCCACCACATTCTGCACCAGCTGCAGTCTCCGAACCATCACCATGGGTAGCCCCACGTAGAGTGTGTTACAGTAGTCCAGCCAAGAGGTGATGAAGGCATGGATGATAGCGGCCAGGTCAGAGTCCGAAACATATGGCTTAAGTTGATGCACCAGATGTAGTTGGCGAAAGGCACTCCTTGCCACAGCATCCACCTGAACATCCAGGCGGAGTTGTGAATCAAGGAGAACACCCAGACTCCGCACCTGTGGAACCAGCAGAGGGAAGACCCCATCACTGATTGGGGACGTCACCCCCGCCACCTTACCCACCAGCATCACCTCAGTCTTGTCAGGATTCAGCTTCAGTCAGTTTGCCCTCATCCCGTCCTCCACAGCCGCAAGACACCCGAGGTATTTTCAGACGTTATGAGATCACGGTCAACCACAAGGAATCCCACAGCGTGATTGTGATCCCGGAATGTCTGTTGGGGGGAACAGAAGTTTCCCCCCCCCAGATGTTCATCCCCGTGAATCACGGGGGAAATCACATTCAACGCACAAAAGGGGATGGTCCCGCTGGGACCACCGTTTGCATGGTGAATGAGATTCCCCCCCCCCCATGATGAAGGGGACCGCATCGTCTATCCCCAGACCACGGTCCAGAATCCATGGCAGGATTCTGGGCTGTGGTCAATGCAGGGTGTGTGCGCGGCCGGGCGTTCCAGCCGTATTGGCCGCAGTGCCCACCTGTTTCCTGGAGGGCAGACGGCCGTGGCAGTGTGGAGGTGGGGCTGTGCAGTCGCACGTTGCACCACGCAGCACCACCACCCCTGGATTCCCCGCCAGGATCGGCCACCGCGTCTGTTCGCCATTACACGGTGGCCCTGGTGGGGGATCAAAGGGGTGATTCCGTGCTGGGGGGAATTGATCCCGGCACGTCTGAAAATACCCCCAGTAAGCATTGAGACTTCCGGACCCAGGTCTGATAAAATGAGAGGTAAAGTTTAAACAGGTGGGTGTGCGGTGAGTGGAGTGTCCCTGCGGGAATGATGGGTTGGGGGTGCAGACAGGTGCGCACTCACCTCCACCCATCTACATGTACGGAGCAACCTGCCTTTTGGCTGGTTGCTCCGTGCTTTGGTGATGAGTGGAGATGGGTGGGTTGCAAGAGTGAGCCTACACACCCACCGCGACATTCGCATGGGCAGCACCCATGCACGCACAGGCTGTGGATCGGCATGTGCATGCGTGGGTCCGTCCGTGTAAAAAAGGCCAAAGGCAGAGACGTGCATTTACTGGGTGCAATCCAACACCCAACTTACGCTGGCAGCAGGTCCAACGCCGAGCTAGGCCACATGAGCTCAGTTGCGCAGGTGCACCAATGCCTAGTGTGGCTTGCTTCGCACCTGAGTGCCAGCGTACTCAAACTACGCCTTGTGTAGGTGAAATTAATCAGGGGATGCTGTATTGAACCTACTGTATTTTCCTCAGACTGAACACAAATTCTTGGACCTAGACTATGTTTTCCATCTCTATCACTGACCTACTATGTGACCTTGAACATGTCACTTTGCTTCACTGGGTTTCTTTCTTTCTTTCTTTCTTTCTTTCTTTCATTTTCTTATCCTGCTCTAGTCTGAGGGCTTAAGGTGGATTACGACACACAAAAACATACATAATTAAAATCCCTCATCCCAACCCCTTATCCCAGTCTCCCCAAACCCTATACCTCCTTGTCAAATGCCTGGCCAAACAAAAATGTCTTATATTTCTTCTTTACTTTTTATTTAGAGCTGAAACGAGTATCCACAAAAATGGGCATACCAGTTGAATTTCCAGTAAGTGAATGACCCAAATGCTTCAGGTACTGATCAATATCCAATTTAGTGCCTGATCAGGGTACCCGATGTCACGGTTTTCTGATTTTCATCCTGGAATACTGACTTCTGGTCCAGGAAGACCAACTTCTGGTACCAAAATAAGCAGTACCTGACATGGTACCCGAAATTGTAGGTATTACTAAATTAAGGGTGTGCAGAAAGCACCACATTTGTTTTCATTCTAGTTTCCATTTTTGTTTACAAAACCCCCTTTTGGTTTTTTTGTAAACAACCCTTTCATTTCCAGTTTCTTTAAAAACAAAAATAAAAATAATATAAAATCACTGTGCATGTGGAAGATGGTCTGTACATGCGCGGACATTTTCCAAAATGGTGTTGTCAGTGTCAGCGCCATTTTGGAAATGGGCAGCCTGTCTGCACATGTGAAGACTCGCTGCCCTTTTCCAAAATGACGCTGCCGCTGCCGGCACTATTTTGGAAAAGAGCGCGTATGAGCAGAATGGTCCGGCGGCCAATGCGCAGTGATTGAATTGAATTTTTTACTTTTAAATCAAAAACAAATGAAAGCAAATGACAATTGTTTGCTTTTTCATCCATTTTCATATCTTTAGTTACTAAAACGAATGAGGCTCCATTTTTTTAGTAACTGAAAAAACTAAAATGAATTGCACACTCCTGTATTAAATCGGTTATCCATTTTAGCTCTAAGTGACAATTGTCTATTCTTTTGGGCAAGGACCGTCTCTCCTTTATACAACATCACGTAAAGTAGTCCAGATTTTGAGGCACAACTGTGATAGAAATATTGTGTCGTGTGTTCCGAGGCAGAGAAATTGACTAAATATTTTGTGTGGGGATTTTTTTATTAGCCCCTGGCTTGCTGTCAAGACAACCTTTCCTAATAAAGATTTATCAGTCATAATTGCAAAAAAAACCAACCCACAAAACAACCCACATACACCCACCTGCCTTTGGTAGCTAGCCCCAGAGAAGCAAAATATCAGTTCAATGAATCCAGCATCTAATGAAGTCTGTGGGGATTCTGGCTTCAGGCTGGTTCTACAAGTAGAAATATTAGGAAATTTTTAAAAATAGAAATATGAAAGGGGAGTAATGAAGGAAAAAGAAAACAGTCCATTGTTTATTGCCTTCAATTAAGTTTACTGCGAGTTTGACTGTGGCTCTGCAGTCCAGTCTGACAAAACAACAGGGAACCATTACCAACCTGGGAGTCAGGCAACTCTACATTTGACTGAGGGAGAAAGTATCACTATTATGCAATTGTGCAAGCCCTGGGACAGTAGATAACCCAGCCAGGAGTGCAAGATGATTGTTCACAACCAGGGACATCTGCAAAATTAAATTCAGGGGGGTTGAAAGGAGTTGGGAGTGTCCCTCCACTCTATCCCTTTCCAAGTGCTATGATGTCATAACTAGGACTGAAACAGAATCAATTTTCTTGTGACAATCTCATGAGAATTGAGAACTGTTACAGAAGATTTGGGACAATCTTGAGAATGGTTCGATATCTCGAAACTTTTTCTCCCGTATACTATTTACTGTTGTTACCAGTTACCAGTTACTGTTACTATGGGCCGCATTCTGCCCGGTCATACACAGGAAGGTGTTCTTGGTTGCTGCCCAATGTTATGGAACACCCTCCCCCGGAGGTTCATTTGACTCCAGGTCTGAGTGTCTTCTGGAGGCGGTGTAAGACCTTTTTGTTTGTAAAGGTGCTTTGCAAACAGGGGTGGGGGGCTTTGGAGTAGGGTCATGAGTGGGGGATTGGATGTGGGAAATGGGGAGGTGGTATTAGGTTGCTGGGAGTGTTGGGGGTTCTGGTGGTTGTTTTTGTCTTCTGTTGATTTATGGATTTTTAAAATATGCTTTTATATGTTTGTTTGAAAGCTGCCCATAGTCTTTTAGGAAAGGGCGACCTAAAAGTTTAAATAAATAAATAAAAATTTGTAAAATGACCACTACGACTGTGGCACATGCACATTACTGGGATGAATGTGGTACATGGTAAATGGTATATTGAGAAAAATTATCTTTTGAGAAAGTGTCAAGAACCAGGAATTCCTCGATTATAGATTCTCGCAAAAAACGAGTCAAGAACTAGGATTCTCTGCAATAATTGTGAGAAAACTGAAATTGAGGCTCAGCGTTAGTCATAAGGCTCAGAAAAGGGGGTGAGGTCATATCAGAAAAGAGTGGAGACTTCCTTTCCAACATGTCCCCTTGCCACGTGTCATGATGTCACAGTGCTTGGACAAGGGGACATGACCATGTCACAAAGGGATGTTGGAGCCCCTTCACCCTCACCCATTTTAAATGTGACCCTGTCACCCAGCCAAAGGGCATGAAGGGACAATGCAAGTACTTCACTTTCATCCTGGTCTCCATGTTTACAAATAGATATTAAACTATTGTTTAGTTCTAAGCTCTGTAGTATTTTGGGGTCAATCTGACCCCACCCGACCCCAAATCCTACAAAATTGATGTAATTTGTTTGTAGAGGTCGGGGAAGATTTTTCTCTTCAGATTTAATGTATCTTGAAATGATGAAGAAGTCAAACATCCTATGTGCTGTAGGGATGTGCGAAGGCGGTTTGGAAGTTTGGAGTTCGGACCGAACTTGACTAGTTTGGTCGACCGAACCGAACTTTCGAACCGAACTCGAATTTGACCAAACTGTTCCATTGAATTCGAACCAGCTCGGAAGGCCAAAAAAACCGGGTTTGAATTACGAACTCGGTTCGGAAGTTCTGAATTCAACCGAACTTGAATAGTTTGGTCGACCAAATCGAACTTTTGAACCGAACTCCATTTTCGAACCAAACCGAATTTCTGAACTCGGTTCTGTTCACACATCCCTAATGCGTTGTATATTTTGTGCCTAAACCCCCCCACTAAAATGTATTGGGTCTACAGACCCATTCTTGTTTTAATTGGCAAATTTATAATAGGATGACCAAATGCAATCTAATGCCTTGGTAGAGCTTATACCAGAATTTAGCAGGGAGTTTGATTGTCTATGAAGCTTCAGCCCACACTCCATTGTGAGTCTGCAGATTTGCATGAGCCCATTTCGGCTAGAGCTGAAAGGAATATTCAATGCAAATATGCATTGCTATCCAACAAATTTGGTCACTTTTGATGGAGTTAATATTCATTTCACCCTGTTTGGATATTCAATTCAGTTATGTTTTGTTTGGTTTATTTGATTATTTGGATCAGCAAATTGGCTACTTCGTTTCAGCTGCTGCACATGAACAAGAGCACTAAATGCCACTGAATCAAAGTAATCAAATAAATGAATAATCAAAACAAAATGAATGAAATAAATAGATATGCAAAGATGCGTTTGGGATATGACTCTATTCAGATGGGTATCCAATAAAAAGTGAATAATACCTGCAAGTACTTCAGCTTTAATCCCAGTGCATCTAATTTTATTTCTAATACCTTTGGGCAGGTGACTTAAGTATTCTCATGCCTGGACCGTTCACCTAGAGGGTGGTACAGCCACACCCATGAAAAAGTTGTGTTGTAAGTGCTACACATCCACACAGCCTCACACAATCCATGCACGATGTACTCTCTATGGACCTGCCTCACTCAATTAGGACTTGAGAAAGAGAAACTACTTGTTTTGCCTCCCTCGGGTGCTTTTTCTAGTTTTCTTTGATAAAACAGTGTCTCTCTAACCAGGAAAGGCAGACTTTGCTTGCCGTTATTAATTCCTAAAAAAAAATCTCACTGGTGTACAAGTCATTTCCAATTGAATTTTATGGTACATCTTACTAGATTTTCGTCTCTGTTGGGTGTTTAGGAGGGCGTTTACATTGGCCAGATTCAGTCTCCTCCCTACTGCTGTTACAGAAGGCAGATGGAAGGGGATTCCAGATGAGGAGAGGATTTGTCTGGGCTGCAATCAGGACTCTATTGAGTCGCCCCACATCATTTTTGATTGTCCTATTTATTTGTATCTTTGCAGGTGGAGGGCATTTAAGCCACAGGGAGCAACATGGGAGGAGGGGCAAAAATGATTTACGGAGTTTTAGGTCCTTCCTTTGAAAAGGATTCATTTTCAGTAGAATCTCCATTTTAGTTGGTGTTTTTGTTTTTAAATTAAAGTCCTCTATTGCCTCTTTGAGCACTTTCCAAAGCTAGAGAGAGAGGTTTTCAAAGCAAGGTAGTCACGCTATAATTCTAAAACTACTCTGAACACAGAACTCTATTATCTCATTGTGCACAGAAGAACCATCTCGGCTTTTCCCATTGTTTCTAAATTTAATTATTACTTTATGCCACCACTCTGGAAAAAATTGAAGGATTAAAATTGTATACTGTACAAACAGACTTTTGAAGAGCTCTGCAAGAACCAAGAATGTGCTTTCCCACTGATCTGATCAGTCTCCTTCTGCTAATCAGCTTGTGCAGCCAAAAAGAGGTTAACAAAAGGCAGCCATCTTTAAGAATACAGACTAATATTCTACATACAAGCTTTGCTACTGGCCAGCTCACATTTCTTGGATCAATGTTCTAAACTAGAGCTGAAATGAGTCTCCACAAAAAAAGGCGATCAAGGGTAATTTCAGACATGCCGGGCCTTTCAGACTACCACGCTGAACCCTGGACTAGGATCCGTCTCGGATCCCGGTCTGTGATCAGACCAGCCATCCTTTAGATGTGCCAGCCTGATTGCAGAGGGGAATCAGGGAGGGGGCGGGGCTGTGTGACGTGCGGCCGCTCAGCCCCGCCCCTCCGTGCATCGTGGCCATTGCCAGTCTTATTCCAGATCGTGGCCAACCTAACCATGATTCTGGAGGTGAGGCCGGCCTCATCTCCAGAACCGTGGTCAATTTGATCCTTACCGGGTGTTCATGGTGGTTAACATCTGGCCGGGAGCAAATAGACGTTCACGAGATCGCTTCCACCACATGGGATCTACTGTGATTCAGTGTGGTGAACAGCGATCTCGTAACGTCTGAAAATATCCATACTGTCCAATTTCCGTCCCTGAATCGACTCAAAAAATTTCAGGTGCAAGTTGGTACCCGAATATCAATTCAATTCTGGTACTCGATGTCGTAGAATATCACGGAATGTTGACTTCCAGTTCCAATTTTTTGGTTTTACATCCTGATTTACTGATTGGTCAGAAAATAACAATAATAATTTTAAAAATTGGCACAAGAACCTACCAATTTGGGGGGTATCTGATCCATGATCAAGTAGCTTGTCAAATACTCAACACACTAGTACTCAAAAATGTGGGTGTTACTCGCAGGTACCAAACTAGGTACCCTTTTTTGCTCTTTTCGAAACCCTTTTCAGCGTGTTCAAAATGGCCCATTTCTAGAGATGTGCAGAAGACACCCCTAGCATTTTTGTTTTCATTTTTTAATTGTTTACAAAAACTCCTTCACTTTCACTTCCACTCTTCTTTAAAGTGCCCTTGCTTTTTACTTAAGAATTGTGAGCTTGTCCTTGAGTGATCCACTGTTCTCATTATAGCAGTGTGTGCTGGTTCTCTGGAATGTACAGCCAGGATGGAAGGGTGTGCTTTTATGCTCCTCTATTCCTCTTAATTTGGGGTGAGTTGCTAGTGTGGAAGTGATGCTGGATGCAGCAGGTAGCACGAGGAGTGAACACACCTTCTCTGTTCCATTCTTGAAGAGGGTGGCTGGGGGATCTGGTGACTCCTAGGCCATTTTTACACATCCGTGGTGGCACCCGCGCTTGTTTTCCAAAAGACCCGGCAGTCCTCTTTACACGTGATGCCGCTGCTGAATCCGCGCATGCTCGGGTGATGCGCATCCATTTCCGGCCATGAACTGACCGGGTCGGTGATCGAGGCCGGTCATACATGGCCGGAAATGGATGCGCATCGCCCGCGCATGCGTGGATTTGGCGGCGGTGTCACGTGTAAAGCACACTGCCAGGTCTTTTGGAAAACAAGTGTGGGCACCGCCGCACACATCTAAGAACAGCCCTAGATATGTGAGGTCTGGGGCAACAGTCCCCTTCACCCCTGGTAAGAAAACAACGTTGTTTGGTTTTTCATTTGTTTATTTGGTTTGGTTTGGTTATATAGGGTTTGAATTAGGGCTGTAGCGGAATGTCACACCGGTAGCTATTTCTGCCGGAAACAGCGTTTCCGCGATTAGTGGTATGGCGTGGCAGAGGCTTTCATTCCGCTAGTTTCATTCTGCTACTTCTGCAGTTCCGCTAATTTCATTCCGCTACTTCCACGGACTTCGCAAAATATCGGAAACATGACATTTTTGCTACTTCCGCCATTCCGCCAGCGCCACAAAATAGCGGAACAGCGGTTTTCCGACAGTTTCCGCAATTTTTCCTCAATTCTGCAATTTGCAGAATGCCGGCGGAATTAGCGGAATGTCCACAGAAAAGCCGCAGTGTGGCGTGGGCAATTCCGAAATGGTGGAATGGAATCGCGGCGCGGTAACAGCTGCTGCCACATCAGCCCTAGTTTGAATTATTAACTCTGAAAAAAGACAAACGTGATTGAATCTGGAGGCTCCCAAACTATGGCCCTTTTCCAAAGAGATGAGCCCACATATGTGCACTGCGTGGGCATCCATGGGCATGTCTCGTTTGTACAGCAACGGGTGTGCGTGGTGGGTGGAGGTGGGTGTGGGATGTGTGTTACGTGGGAGCGTGCATAAATTGGGTATTATTATTATTATTATAGTGCCAGCAGTGTACCTGGCACTGTACAATTGGTAGTTAAACCCCCAAAGGGCTTAAAATCTAAAGGAGATGAGGGAGAGGTGAGCATCGGGAGAGACAAGGACCCTTTTCACAGAGACACTCTAACACTGATAAAATGGGTGTTAATTTTATTATACATGTTGCAGGGCACCCATAGAGCATACCTGAAGCCCTGCAACATGTATAATAAAATGTAATGCCAATCTTATCAGTGTAAGGTCTTTTTTAAATGGATGGCGCAGCAGTGCTGATGGGTAGAGATGGGTGTGGATGGGTGGGTGAGCACACCCAGCGAACACCCGGCACCACTGAGCAGGGAGACATATACACGGACAGTGCCGCAGGGGGTGGTGGGAAGGAAAGGGGAGGGGCCCACAAACACCCAGTGGCCAAACACCCATCCAGGGAAACACCCAGAAAACACCCATGCAAGCACACAGATGGCCGGGAATGGTGGAGAAGCCCCGCCTGGCACAGCGATGGCACAACATTGCCAACTGAGGGAAAACGCCGCCGTGCAATGCGGCCCGCCCCCCAGCCACCAGGACCTGCATGTGCGGGGCAGGAGGGAGATGGGATAACAGCCACTACATAGGAGCTGGCTCCACACCGCCCCAGCACAGAGCCCAGACAGCCTGGCGCCAGCCCCCCCCTCCCCAACACCCACACACAGCAGGCAGCAGAAACACACAGGAATGGGCACACGTTCCATGGGGGGCAAAGAAAGGGAGGGAAGGTACCCACACAACACAGGCAACACCCCCACACCCCACGCAGAGGCACCCACACAAGGGGAGAGGTCACAGCAAAGCACAACACGGACATACCAGGAAAAGAACACACAAGCCTTTATTAATACGGGGAACCTGCAGCAGGGGGCAACAACAACAGGGCAGGAAGGGAGACGAGGCAACAGAAGGGGGGGGGACAGCACCAGCAGAGGCAGGCCCGGGACAGAACCCCAGTCAATATGGCCAGCAACCCCACTCCTGGCCCCAGCGCTTGGTCTGCGCGCGGTCCAGTCAGTGCAGCTGCTCCAGGACATGCAGGAGGAGCTCCAGCAACTCCCCCTGCTCCCGGGTCTGCTCCGCGATCATGGCTTGCACAGAAGGGGACAGAGGGAGTGGAGACAGCCATCAGATCGGACCGTGGGCACCAAAGAACAGAACACCCACGGAGGGACACAGGCACAGGGCCCAGCAAAGTGACAGCACACTCACGGATGCCATCAAACAGCCAGTCCACCACCTTCATGTCCCATGCTGCCCACTCCAGCTGCAACACCATAGCCCCCAGGTGCATGATCTCTAGCAGCATGACAACAATAGCTGCAGGAGAGAAGGGACAGGGAAATGGGGAACGCCCACAACAACAGGCCCTGGGAGGGCTGGGGTCAGCGACACCACCAGGGGCATACCCCACACACCGAGAGCCACCACCCAGAAGACCACCTGAGCCCTGAACCAAGGGGGATCGTAGGAGCCAAAGCCGGCGAGGATAGCACAACCCCTACTCATGCTCAGCCGCCTAGTGCCCATGATCCCACCACCCATCCATCACCACCACCACTGATGGGCCACACCAACAGGGGGAAACAGCAGCAGGAAGCCGAGGGGAGGGGCAGGGCCACACCAACACACAGGCAAGGCCAAGGGGTGTCCGGCTGACTGCCCACCGCCCACACCTCCCCCAGAGCGAGCACAGGCACCTGCGCTCAACAGGGAAGCCGCATGGGGAACACACACCCGGTGCACACCCAACAGGCCTGGAGCCCTCCAGTACACACCAAACACACCCCCAGCACACATCCACACAGATGGGGGCAGGAGGGCCACCAAGGGGAAGGGGCACCCAGACGCCACAGCAGCAACAGAAGCAAGGCAGGACAGACCATCACAGTACAGCAGTTTATTGGTGCCAGGGAAACGGGGGCCTTCAAACACTGAGAGACTGAGCAGGGAGGTGCAGGTGGACCCACAGCCAGGCAAGAGATGCACAACAGGAGGGCACGGGAGCACCTGCGCAGAGCCGGTGAGGGCACCGCAGCAGCCCCAGTGGCAGTGAGCAGCAGTCACACAGAGCGGGCAACGGGGTCCGGGGAACTAGGTGGCAGCCAGTCACAATGCAGATGGCAGCGCAAACCCTTCCCAGAGGCAAGGGGGGGGTCAATGCACTGGCCAGGGCCACCGGGGTGGCTGCGAGCGGTTGGCAGTGATGGACCACTCATAGACAGTCCGGTGAGTGCTCCCGGGGAGGCGACCCCAGTGTGAGACCCTCCCACATGAATAGGCCCCATTGGAAGCCACAGGACCGCATATGAGCATCCACCAGGAAGCAGAGAAGGAGGAGGTCCCCTCCCGTGGCTGCAGCCTGCACATCTGGAAGGTCCCGCACCGATCGAAGGGTGGCGAGTGCTTCACCAGAGGGGTCCCTGGTCCAGAGTGGCCCTCCAACATCGGGAGACAGCAAGTCCAGGTTCCACAGATGGGCCCCATGTCTGAGGGTGCATGCGGGATGCCGCGCACCTGCAGGAGGCTGCCGGTGTACAGGGCAGCAACAGGGGGACCCCCAGACAGCAGGGCGAGGCTGAAACCAGGTAGCTCCATCAGCAGGCAAGCTGCCGTTATCTCCACAGCAGTCAATGGCATGACAACGGCGGGCGGGCGCCCCCACGGAGGCAGGCACAGGGGGATGAAGCCAAGCTTGATGAACCAGACCTGGCATGCTGGGCCCCAGATCTGGTGACCCATCATCCACGTGTACCACGACAGGAGCAGGAAGCCATCCCCCTCCGACAGGGGGTCACCCACCAACATCTGCAATTCATGGCTCAGCCAGAGGGCCTCCAACAGCATGTCCGCACAGGGTGACAACCCCTCCCCTACACCCCCAGCTGAAGGAAACACAGAACATCTGTCCATGGCAGGAGTGGGGCCTACTCTGGTGAAGTAGCAGGCAGTAGACGGAGGGATGCAGCGACCGGGCTGAGCATGGAACGCGTGGCTACCCTTGCCCACAGGCGGCCTTGTATGCCGGAGATAGCCCGGCCCTCCAGGGACTGGGCACCACAGACCACACACAGGTCAGAAGGGATGCAGCACAGGTGCCAAGAGATGAAGGAGGCCACAGCCGGGCACTGCGCCAGGCCAAGAAGCTGAGCCAGGCATTGTATCCACACCATGCACAGCTGCAGCAGGCAAAGGTTGACCCTGACTTGGCGGGACTGTAGCACGGTTGGGGTGGCAGGGATATCCTGGGGTGCACATGGCCCAATCCCCCCACGACAGGCATGTGACCAGCGCTCTTGCGAGACTGCGCAGCCGGACCCGGAACCCGGTCACTGCCCTAGCACACACCGGTGCATCACCTATCGGTGCCCTACCCACACCGCCCTACACAGTACATAAGTGACCCGCTGTAGGCGATAGGGCATGGGGCAGGTCTGTAGCACGGGAGCGAGCAGCACACAAAGTACAATAACGCCGGGCTGGGTGGACACAGAGGAGCTCCTGCACCACCAGAGGTGAGCAGGGTGTGGGCACAGTCCATAGAGCAGAGCGTACTGTGGCCACGGCACATGCCAGCGGAGGTAGGCTCGGTGTGGGGAGCTGCAGAACCATGCTGCCGGGGGAAAAGGACCCACAGCCCAGGGACATGCTGCTGAACCTCCTGGGCGCAGCCCTCCTGCTGCTGCACATGCTGCTACAGGAGATAGCCCTGCTACGGCTGTATGGTTGAAGGTCCATCTTCCAGGGGGCACGGAGGTGGAGGGCAGCTAACCTCTGGAGGGCGGCAATCGTGTGATGGTTGAGGTGAGCAGACATCCGATGCCATGCCCTGTTGGACTCCGCGGTGTCGCAGCAAGGACAGCTCGTCCAGGCCCAAAGGACCCTCAACGTCTATGCCCACTGCGTGACCCTACTGATCCTACAACAGCACTGGTCATGCTCCCACTCCAACGACTGGTGGGAGAACATGTTGTCCACCTGGACGGACGGGGAATGGTCTGACCACTTCTGTATGCCCCGCTCCCTCCTGACCCGCCTAGGGGAGCTCCTCAACCCCCACCTCTGGAGACGGGAGATGAATATGCGATACCTGCTGCCACCAGGGATGTGAATGGCCATGGCAGTGTGGCGGCTGGCCACCCCCAATTCCTGTAGGACCGTGGGGGAGCAGTTCAGTGTGGGCACTGCCACCGTGAACAGGAACCTGCATGATGTGTGTGACCTGCTCATGGAGCTCCCCTTGCAGCGGTTCATCCAGCTCCGTGACCCCGAGGAGGTGATGCATAGGCTCGAGGAAATGGGGTTCCTCATTGCATCAGGGCCATTGACAGCACCCACATTCCCATCATATGCCCCCCTCATGCAAAGATTGACTACATGAACTGGAAACAGGCCTTCTCCATCAATCTGCAGGCCGTAGTGAATCATAGGGGCCTGTCCATATATGTGTATGCAGGCCAGTCGGGGAGGAGCCAAGATGCGCATATCCTGCATGCCTCCCCCTTCTATGTGTGCATGTTCGACGGGGAGATCACCCTAACCTGTACCGCATGATAGAGGATGTTCCCATGGCCCCTGTTGTGATAGGGGACCCCGCCTACCCACTCAGCCCATGGCTCATGTGGGCCTATCCAGTGGCGTGCAACCCAGTACCAACATGCCCAGGGAGGGGTGTTCCGCCGCATCTCCGAGGAGAACAGGGACACCATCTGCCACCGCATCGTTGCCCAGGCAGCCGAATTACAGGTGGCGCCCGACCCTCANTGATGAACAGGAGCCAGTTCCACCTGGACCACAGCCCCATCCTCGTCCTGGCAGCGTGCATCCTGCACAATGTATGCGAGACTGAGGGTGCTGCCACTTCACAGGGATGGCCCCATGCCCCTGTACCAACATGCCCAGGGAGGGGTGTTCCGCCGCATCTCCGAGGAGAACAGGGACACCATCTGCCACCGCATCGTTGCCCAGGCAGCCGAATTACAGGTGGCGCCCGACCCTCACGCACATTCCTAGGACTATAAACTCCTTTAATAAAGCCGGGTCCTACCCTTCACCTGCAGCAGTGCATCTCTTCCATGTGTGTGGGCTAGGGGGTCCAGGTAAAGGGTACCGTGGGTTACCTGGGTGCGAGCAACCTCCCCTCTCTGTTGGGCGTGGGGTGCACGGCTCATGCCAAGACCTGCCAGGCACCGCTCACCCGCTCGCCTGTGCCGGCACTTTGTAAGGCTGCTCCTGCCACCTCCCCTGCATGCAGTCTCGCTGGACTAGCCCCCAGGCCTGTCTACTGGGAAGGGAGTGTACTGAGCCCCCAACATGCTGTTGCCCCCCTGCATGCCGAACACCCCCCCGGCCACCTGACCCGGGACAGATGAAGTGACTACATGGTAGAGGTCAAACACATTTATTGGTGGGGGAACTGTACATTGGAAGGGGGGTGGGGGTTAACATCTGGGGTGCCCTCTCCCCCTCTTGACCATGCCACCAGGGTTCACGGGCCAATGTGCTCTGGCTGCGGCTGAGTGCAGCACTCGCCAGCCGGCTGGCCCAGCCTCCCTGTCATCCACTGGCCACTCTGCAATGGTCTCCTCAGGCGGACCCTGCGGGGAGAAACATGAGAGGGGTAAGGGATCCCCGTGTGCACTCATGTCAGTCCCATGTCAGGGCCCGGGCCAATGGGTACCCCGTGGTCATCCAGGGAGGCCCCCACCTCTCACACGAGCAGCACATGTGCCATAGGGCAATCCCTGCCAGTGCGAGTCCCTGGCTGGCCCACCCTTGGGAGTATGACACATGCCCTGTCCAGAACAACGTCACTTAGCAGGTACACGTGACTCTGGCAATGACTGTTGCTTCCCAACTCATGTACTGCGTGGCCTCTGAGTGGTTTCTACTAGAGTGGAACCAAACTCAAAAAAACGGCTATCGCTTTTACTGGATACTGGTTTCAAAAAAATCGGTTTTATCAGTAAAACCGCTTTACCGGTACTATTTTTTTCCCATTGATTTCAATGGGGTAGTGTCCCCATTGAAATCAATTTTAAAAAACCAGCCAAACCTCCCCCCTCCCCCTCCCAGGCTGCACTGGTGGAAGGGGGGGACACCTCCCACCCACCCTGCCAGTGACTGCCCAGCCTGTTTTGTTTTTTTTAAGTCAGACTGCCAGACCTGCAGGGTCCGGGTCACCTCTGGCAGTCCGGCAGCAGCCAGGGCTATTGCTGAAGAAGGCAGCTCTCCTCCGGGAGCCCTCCTGAGGATATCAGGCACTGGCACTCTGGGTTAAAAATCCCCCCGATCGCCTTTTACCAGTGCTGTGGGTGGTGGTAGTGGCGGCAGCAGAAGCATGGCATGGGGCCAGCTTCAGCATTTCACTAGGCCTTCCGGGGAAACACGGAAGTTCCTCGGAAGTCCTAGTGAAGCACTGAAGCCAGCGCTAAAGCCTGACCCCCACATGCGTATAAAGTCCCTGACCTCCTGCCTTGTCCAGAGCTCCCCCTTTTGGGACCCGCGTGTGGGGGACTGACCAGCTTGCCGGCATGGGGCCCACCCTGTGGATGTGGTAACCATGGTGGTGGTTGTCTCCTGTTGGGGGGGGTAGTGCATTAGGGGGTTACTATGGCTCCTGCTTCCCCCCTCCGCCCACCTGTGGGGCTTGCCCCTCTATCCCTCCTGGGGTTCCCTTTTGCTCACCTGGCTGTCTGGGAGGCCCTCCTTGACCATTGTCCCAGTGGTGTGGTGCTCCGTTGTCTGGGAGCTGTCCTGCAGGGACGGGGGACCGGGTTATGCTGCTGCCCCCTGCCCTGTGTTCCCTGACCCAGTAGTCACGACCTGGGGTGCGGCCCTCCCCTCCCGGGGGGTGGGTTCCCTCATGCTCACCTTGCTCTCACTGCTGCTCCTTGGGCCATGCCCTTGGGAAGTGCTGGGCTGGGGGTCGTCAACCAGGGGGGCTGTCAGTGCTGCCCCTCTGCCTTGTGCCAGGACACATGCACTGTGTTATTTCCTGGCACTTTTCCCCACCCATTTCCCCCTGGCCCCCCAATGTGTCTCCTGGTCTGCCCCCCCATAATGGCGGTCCGTAGCCCCCTTTGTGCCTTCAGCATGGGGCACTCCCCCCCCCAAACCGCCTTGCCGAGGCTTCTTTCTCCCCCCCCCGGGTGCCTCTGGGTCCCTGTGCTCCCCCGGCCCCTTCCCCCCCGTGGGGTGGTGTCGGCTTCCGTGGCCTTCCAGTGGGCCCAGCCTTCCTGGTCGCCATCATGGAGCCCATGCGTGTGTGTGTTCTGATGCCGGCCTTCTTTATGAGTTCGCAGTCGGACATCCGGTTCCCCCCCTGCCTTGTGGCGCATGCGTGCCCCGTGGTGCTGGTGCCATGGGGCCCTGCTGGTCCAGTCCGTGTGGGTGTTTTTGCTTTTACACAGATGCTCAGGTGTTGAACACCCATCTTCACCCACCTCAACCCATGGAGGGTGCTGTCTCTCTCTCGGCTGCTCCGTGGGTGTTGGTGGGTGTCAGCGGCTGTCGGCGGGTGGGTTGTGCATGCGCCCCTACCCACTCGTGGACATTTACACAGAGGCTCTCCCACCCATCCGATGGGTCTTTCCGGATGTTCGTGGATGAGTGCCGTCCATGTAAAAGTGGTTTTAGAGTGTCTGTGTGAAAAGGGCCACGGCTATATTCATGAGGTTGTGATTTTACCCATAAATTTGGGTACCAATCAGTATTTCATTAATTTCTGACAGGCTACCTGATGTACCAGAATGCCATTTTTCACCCCAATTTCTTGTCTTCTGTTACTGATTTTCCAACTTCCAATGCCCAATACCATTTTTAAAAACTTATTATCCTGATACTAGGGGGTGCAGCAGGGACATTATTCGTTTTAGGTTAAGTTCTCGTTTTATAAAAACCCCTCAATTTTCAGGAGTGGGGCGGTTCGTAAAGAAAACATTAGTTTTCAAATTTTTTGTGCTTTTAAATCTTATTTATTAAAAAATAATGAAAATGTTTTAAATTGCTGTGCATTTGCAAAATGGCCACCAGGAACATTCTACGCCTGTTTAACAAAAAATTAAAATCTTGAAAATTAATAAAAATAACTGCACATGTGCAATGGCTGTTGGACCGTTCATCGCATGCACACTATTTTCTAAAATGGTGTTGGCAGAGTTCATACCATTTTGAAAAAGGGAAGATAGTCTGTAAATTTTGGAAAGGGCCATGCATGCATAGAACCACCCCTGCAGCCATCTGTGCATAAAAAAGCAAACATTGTTCTTACTTTTTATAAATAAAATGAAAACGGGTGAAAGTAAACAACAATTGTTTGGTTATTCATCTGTTTTCGTAACATCATTAGTCATGAAAATGAATGGGGCTTCATTTGTTTTGTAACATTAAAACAACATGAATTGCATACCCCTGCCTGATTCTTTTACCGATTTACTGAGTTTCCAGTCGGTAAATTAGTATCTCGGTAACAATATTATCCAGTATTTTCAGTTGATCGGGTGCCTGGTCAGTATTGGGGTAACCTGTCGGGCACCCAATATTACACCTCAAATTGTGGGTATTGCCGATGGGTAACAAATGAGTTATCCATCTTAGCTCTAGTTAAGATCCTCTTATTCTTGTCTAGTAGGAATTGGAATTTTGGTTTCGGATAGAACCAAAATTGTCTGAAAATGGCTGTTTCCGATTAATCAAACATTTTAGATTTTTTTGGTTCAGGCATTTCAGTTCTTTTACATTTATTTTGTTCCAGTTTTTTTGCATTGTGCTGGTTTCGGGGTTGTTGGTTTTTTTCATTGCGTCTTGTTTCTGTTGATTTCAATGGTAGAAAAAGATCCAAAATCTGAAAATGAAATGACATCCAAAATTAATAAAGAACCAAAGCTGAAAATTCCAAAACCAAAATTCCCCCTGGAGTCCCATCCCTACTGTCTAGTAATTAGGAGATTAGAAATTCTATGGCCATAATACTGAAACTTCTTTCCAGTTATTCTAAATGCAGTCAGTGATCTCAGGAAAGTAGCTATAGGCTGCTTTTAGATGAGTGTGTCCCGCTCGTGCCTGAAAATCGTACACATTTTGACGTGCAGAGACGTGCGTTAAAATGCTTGCACGTTTTTTTAAAGGCACAAATGAAAGAGCTTGATGATTGAGGGCTTGTATCCGCGCGTTTAAAAAATTGTGCCAGTGCGATGACGCATATCCCCACACTTCTAAACCCCGCCTACGCTCTTTTTTAAAGAGCTGTGTGATTTTCAGGCACGAATGCACTGTGCTCATCTAAAATCAGCCGAGTTTTACTTACAATTTATTTATAAGTTGCAGCTTACCTCCATGCTTTAGACAAGCCAAAGATCTCTCTCAAACTGGGAACCTCTCATATTTGTACTTATTTGATGCCAGAGGCACAGCAGGTTGTAGTTTGAATAACTTGACTTGGAATGGTTCCTCCTAATTCACCAGATGGTCTGTTCTAATATCACTTGTTAGGAATGAAATAACCAGAATGCAAAATGTAGACTGGAATCTAAATTACAGACACCTCTGGTTTTGGAGTATTTGGTTTTGGAGTATTTGGATCCAGGGTTTTGTCTGAATCTGCATAAACCCATTCACAATTTGCAACATTAGAGTGGAACATGATCCAGGTTAGAGTTTCAAAACCCACAACGTTTTGCTAATGATCCGATCCAAGGGTTTGAGTAGTACTCCCAAAGATACAATCATAGAACACAGCTTTTATCTAACTGCTCATCTCTGTTGCAATGATATCAAGCTCTTGGCCTATGTTTTAAGGGATAAGAAAGCTAATAAAGCTTCATAGATAGTTGATGAAGTCCTGTAATTTGCTAGCCTCCAGATGAGCAAAGTGCACAGGTCTAGGGATGGGAATTACGGTTTTGGATTAATCTGTAAGATCCCATAATTCGTGGATATTACAGATTAATCCAAAACTGTTGTTGAAGATCTGGAGATCTTTGCATTGAAGATTCTACCATTGAAGATCTGGAGTTCCCCCTACTCCCATCCTCCAGGTCCCTGGAGTGGTACTTGCTGACCTCAGAGAGCTTGATTGAAGCACCGTCGCTGATGAGGGGGCTTTGGCGGGCTCTCTTGCTCCGGCACGCTCCCTGTGCTGGATCATACATGGGCAAAATGGCCGCTGGGGCTGTTTTGCATGTGCACAAAATGGCTGCCGCCCTTAACCAAAATAACAGTGACAACATTTTGGCCACCACCATTTTGGTTAATGGCCTCAACCATTTTGAACATATGCAGTCTCTCCCTCAGCTCCTGTCGCTCAGATTGTAAGCCCTAGGGGCAGGGACCGTGTCTATTTTATTACTTTGTAAAGTGCCATGTACACTGCTGTCGCTATATAAATGTTTGTTAATAATAATAATAA
>QEPC01006333.1:341261-379121 GCA_003113815.1 Sphenodon punctatus
GGACCGCGGCTGTGGAACTCCCTTCCGGAGGAAGCTCGCCTGGCCCCAAGCCTTTTAACATTTCGGCGGAACTGTAAGACCTGGCTGTTTGCCCAGGCCTTTGGGAGGGAGTGTGGGGAGGGGGGTGTTTAGTCCCCTACCCATTTGTGTTTGGTTTTTGGTCTAGCCCTGTTAAGTTATACTTATATTTAATATTTAATATTTTAAGCATTTTTTTGATTGTTTTGTACTGATTTTATTGTATTTTATGTTTTTTACTGTTGGAAGCCGCCCCGGGCTGCGTTGCAGGAGGGGCGGGATCGAAATTTGCAAAATAAATAAATAAAATAAATAAACCACATAGTGCCACTCCTGGCCCTGCACAAAGCACCTCTGAAAAATCAGGAGTGATCCATGCAGGGTTAGCCACAATGTGCGGAGGCTCCCTCCGTGGGTGGAATAGCCATGCCAGGAGCCACCCATGGGAAGTGCTCCCCACACACATGATGTATGTGGGTGCCCCACAGCCATGCCAGTTGGAGACCCCAGGCTGCCCCCGGGCTGCCCTCCTTGCTTGTTTAAAAACATCCAGAATCTTAGCCTGGTTTCTGTCTCCAATGGAATCGGACTATTTAACCATTCTGATGGGACATCAGAAAAAACAATTGTTCGTTCGGGTTCTGATTGGAGCATCCCCCAGACTTTTTTTGAATGAACTATTTGAATACAAACAGCCATTCCAATTTCACGGAACAGCTGCAAAATTAGCAAGCATGGCTGTTTCAAACCAGCCCTAAATTGTTCAAGTTACATGCTTAACAACCCTTGTGGATGTGCCAGATTGTCTCAATTAGTACAGTAGGCTTCTGTATTCAAAGGCAGAACAATGTTTTGGGTACCGTTAGTAAGGTGATTGTGTAGAGAAATCTGATAGGGGGACAAGAAATTCAGATGACCTCTTTTATTGGACCAACTGCTATTGTTGAGGATATGGAAGCTCATGACCCCTGTTCTACTCTACTATCAAGAGGCTGCATGGTAGGGATGTGCGAATGCGGTTCGGAAGTTCGGAGTATGGACAGAACTCAAATAGTTTGTTTGAATGAACCGAACTTTCAAACCGAACTCGAATACAACCGAACTGTTTGGTCGAATCCGAACCAGTTCAGAAGGCCGAAACCCCCAGTTTTGAATGTACGAACTCAGTTTGGAATTCAACCGAATTCAAAAAGCTCAGTCGACTGAACCAAACTTTCGAACCAAACTCAATTTTTGAACCGAACCAAACCAAATTTCTGAAATCGGTTCTGTTCGCACATCCCTACTGCATGGACGTGAAGTTGCTCATGACAGCCTGCAACCCCATTCCCAGAACCTTTGCAGAAACTGCAACGTAGGCTGCAAAGAAATGCACTTCACAGCACATGCCAAAATTAGCTAAGGAAAGTACTATGTGGCTCTCAATTAGAGGTGCATGGGGCCCAGCTCAGGTGAGCACATTCCTGCAGGGAAACTGGAGAAGCTGGAGTTTTTCTAGGAGGGGTTCAGTGCCGCCAACCTCAAAGAGGAGCTGGATATGAGGCTTAGAGCTTAAATTAGTGCTCACAAAATTGCGGTACTCAACCCGACCCAGTAGTTCCAGGTACTCATTGGCACCCGATTAATGCACAATGGGCTACCCGAGTTACTAATTTAACTGGTTTTAGTCCAAATTTTCTGACTTCTAATACTGATTTTCTGACTTCCTGTCCCTGTTTGTTCAAGTTCCTGTACTGATTTACTGTTTTACAGTAAAACAATCATGGCAATACCCAGTATCTTTGGGTAAACAGGTGCCAGTTGGACACCTGGTGGACTACTTGAAAAATTACCTGCAGGTGCCAAAGGAGCTACCTACCTGTTTCAGCTCTAGAGGTGAATCTTCAAGAGATGAGATTTGCCATAGTACCACTAGAGCTGAAACACTTTTTATTGAAAATGACTGATTTACCATTTCCCCCCAAATGTGGAAACTTACCAGTTTTTGCAGCCATTCATTGGGAAATTCATTCATATGACTCCCCGTTACCCGTGGTCACCATGGTTTGGGAACATTTTTTGACTCTCTTGTACAAGAGATATGTTACTTCTGAAAATGTTCTTTTAATCCTTTCCATTTTTCACCAGTACTTTTGTCTTGTGTGTGTTTTTCTGTTTGCTTTTTTTTAAAAAAAGTAAAATAAATAAAAAATCTTTATATTTTCTGGTTTTAATTGATATATTTATTTATTTTTACTTTTTCATTTTGGGATTTAAAAAAAAAATGATTATTATTGTCAATTTGTTGAAGTCAGGAATTACCAAAGTAATGAAAGTTTGCCGGTGAAAATACTTCAACTGGAAAAACTTGTCTCAAGCGTACAAAATTGGCCAGGATTCTCAAAAGACAAAAACTCCCATTGATTCAGGAACCGCAGATTTGTTCCACCACTAGCTACTAAAAATCTCAGTGTGGGTCCATGCTGACCGTGTTGTTCCAGAATGCATGAAAATATAAGGGCAAGGTGGGGGTCAGGGAAGACTCCCACAAGGGTACAAGGGAAACCTGTGATAAGGGTGGGGCAGAGTGCTCCTGAAAGATCTCCCTCAGGGTCTTATAATATGCAGGCATTGAAGTAAACCTCCGTGCCAAAGATCATCACAGGGATGGCGTCAAGCACAACGTCGGCTACACGACCCCAATACACACACCGGGTTTGGGGGTAAGGAAGGGGACAGTGTGAGGATGAGTGAGGGGAGGAAGGCTAGGGCCCGGGGAGGAAGGGGTTAAAGGACATGGGGGATCAGGACATACACTCAGGACAGGACCCAGGAATGCAATGAGGGACTCCAGACAATCACTATCAACCTTACTCTACACAATCACCCACGCAACACACTCACCCGCTCGTTCACACACACACACTCCAACACTAGGCTCTAGGCACAAATACGAAAGCAGAAATGGGCCAGAATCTCAGGCTAGGCTCTGATCACCAGCAATGAGGGAATTCACAAGCTCCTCTTTTAAGGGTCTGCTGCACGCCGGTGCAGGCGCTCGGAGTGCCTGGGTGGGGCCGCATCCGGAGCGGCGTTTCCCTGCATCGCCAAAGTCAGGCGCATGCACCCAGAGGTTGCCAGCATGGCTGCGTCTGGAACTCCCCCTGGCGCTGGGTTCCGCCCATGCCACGCACTTATGGCGTGAGCCGGGGGCAGGGCTTGCCCCGCCATGACCCCGTGATTCTCCTCGGTGCTGTTGTCTGTCTCCCCCACACCAGTGACAGGGATCCCCCAAAGGTTCTCCCTGCCCCAGGCTCGCGGGGAAGCATTCCCCCAATGTCGTCTTCCCAGTGGACCCCTGCCCTGCCATAGCCCCACCCCCTAAGGATAGGACCTGATAGACAGACATAAACTGGCACTTCCTGCTTCATGGCGGCCCACAGGGTATGCGTGCATACGTCTATATCTGTGTTGAGTAATACTTTGGAAAGTTTTCTATCCTTTCCCTCCCAAAATTTTACTAAAATGATGCTCCTCCACTTCTCATTTAATTAGTTCTCTGTTCACCATTCCTCAACCTTCATCAGTAAAGGCATTTTGAACCCATGTCATTTACCTTTTATGTTTGATGCTTTTGCCTTATAATTTATAGGGAATTAAGGTCTTTCTGTACAAGTCTGCTGCAGATATAAATGTAATTAACATTCACAGAAGTGTAATGATAAATGATTTATTATCCTGAAAAGGTTAAAATGCAGCTCGAGACACTTTTTTCTTCTTTTTCCATCCCATGCACAGGTCACTCCATTACACCTTGAAAAGCCTCCTTGTGAGTGGGAATGATTTATTTATTTATTATTTAGTTAGTTAGTTATATTTCTTAGCCACCCCCTCATGCCCATAGCATCACGGGGCGGCTTACAACATAAAAATGACAATAGTTAAAATAACAATAGAACACAAAAATTAAAACATCTAAAAATCCACCTAAAAACAACAACCTCCCTAAACTTTTATCCCAACCCCCCTCAACTCCTCCAAAGACCTGGGAGAACAGTCATGTTTTGCAGGCCCAGCAGAAGGCCATCAGGCTTGAGGCCAGATGGGCTTCCTCCAGGAGGGAGTTCTATAGTCACGGCCTGGCCACTGAGAATGCCCTCTCCATTGTGGTCCCTCACTTTCCTCGGGGGACCTCCAAGAAGGTGCCCCCGGTGGACCAAAGGGGCCGCTCCTGGGCATGGAAGGTGAGGCGGTCCCTGAGGTATGAAGGGCCAAGACCATGTAGGGCTTTATAGGCCAAGACCAACACCTTTTATCTGGCTCAGTACGCTATATGCAGCCAGTGCAGTGCGCAGCGCACGGGGGTGATATGCTCCTGTCGGCTCGTCCCCGTCAGGAGATGAGCCGCCGCATTCTGCACCAGCTGCAGCCTCCAAACCAGCATCAAGGGAATCCCCACATAAAGCGTGTTGCAGTAGTCCAGCCTCAAGGTGATGAAGGCATGGATGAGGGTGGCCAGGTCAGGCCTGGAAATATTAGGGATGGGCAAACAGAACACCGTTCAGACGTTTGGTTGTTCGGTTCGAAATCCAAGTTCGGGTTTGGCTGTTCAGTTAGGCGGAGTTCGGTTCAGCCGAACTTGGCCGAACATTCAAAGAAGTGCTATCGGTACCGAAACTGAATTTTTGTCTGTATCGGTATTTTTGGCCTGAAACCACCCCTGGTGTCCACCCCTGGTGCCAGGAAGTCTGCTCCTTATCTGCCTCCCCCTTCCAGTCACGTTTTTTCCACCCCCGAACTCATCCAAACTTTTCCAAACTGTTCGGAAGTTCAAGTGTTCGGTTTGGAAGTGCCAAGTTCAGGCCCAACACTGAACTTCCAAACCACATTCGCCCATTCCTAGGAAATATGTGGACACAGTCTCCACACCAGATACAGCTGGCGGAAGGCAGCATTAACCACCATATCCACCTGTCAATCTAGGCAGAGATCTGAGTCCAACAACACTCCCAGAATCTGAACCTGCTTGGCTACGGGAGGGCGGACCCCCTCTACGAGGGGAGCCAGCACCTCCTTCACCCTACCCACCGCCATCACCTCCATCTTATCAAGATTGAGCTTCAGTCTGCTATGCCGTAACCAATCCGCCACGGCCTACAAACATTGGGATGGTACTGAGACGGCAGGACCTGGGTCGGTTGAAAAAGAGAGGTAAAGCTGGGTGTCATCAGCATATTGGTGGCAATGCACACCAAACCCTCCCACGATCTCCCCCAAGGACTGCATATATACATTAAACAATAACGGAGACAGAATGGAACCTTGCAGAATGCCACACTCCAGGTCCCGGGGGCTGGTCGATTCAGCCCCCAGGACAACCCACTGGCTTCTCCCTGAGAGGAATAAATGAAACCATCTGAGGACAGTCCCGTCCAGACCCCCCAGGGCTCACAATAATCTCAACAGCAGCCCATGGTCCACTGTGTCAAAAGTGGCTGAGAGATCTTGCAGGATCAGAATTGTTGAATGTCCTGCGTCCATCTTCCAGTGAAGATTGGCCACCAAGGCCACCAACGCCATCTCTGTGCCATAGCCGTGGCAGAACCCTGATTGAAATGGGTCAAGGAAACCAATGCTGTCAAGATGAACCTGGAGCTGCAGTGCCACCACCCATTCAATAACCTTCCCTAAAAAGGGAAGGTT
This sequence comes from Sphenodon punctatus, assembly GCA_003113815.1. Lineage (NCBI taxonomy): Eukaryota > Metazoa > Chordata > Lepidosauria > Sphenodontia > Sphenodontidae > Sphenodon > Sphenodon punctatus. The sequence continues at coordinate 346,962 of QEPC01006333.1, forward strand.
AGAGACAGGTTGGTAACTAGCGAGAGCGTCCACATCCAAGGATGGTTTCTTCATCAGGGGGCACACCATGGCCTCCTTGAGACCGGGGGGCAATCTCCCCTGCTGAATGGATGTGTTGATTACCCTCGCCAGCACTGTCCCCAATGTCTCCCTGGAGGCTTTCACCAACCACAATGGGCATGGGTCTAATTCACAACTGGTGGCTCTAACAGAACCCAGGACATCCACAGTATCGGCTGGCATCACTTCCTGAAACTCATCCCAAGAAGATGGACTAGACTGGGCCTCCATCACCTCACACCCCACCTCTACTGTCCCTAATCCAGCATCAAGTTGCTCTGGATCCAAGTGATCTTGTCTGCAAAGTAGGTGGCAAACTCCTCACAGCAGGTCTGGGAGAAGTCTCCATCCAGGCAGAGGGAGGCCGGACTGACCAGCCTCCACACCACCCGGAACAGCTCCGCTGGATGCGACTTTGCAGACGTTATGAGGGTGGCAAAGAACTCTTTCTTTACTGTCCTCACAGCCTCAACATAGGACCGCAAATGGGCCCTATGAAGAAGTTGGTCGTATTTGGTATGAGTCCGATGCCAGCATCGCTCTAGTCGCCTACCTACCTGTTTCATACACCACAGCCCCTCAGTAAACCAAGGGGCCCTGCGGTGACGAGACAGAGGCAGGAGATGTCTTGGAGCCACCCTGTCAATGGCCTCCCCGAGCAAGGTGTTCCAAGCTCGGAGAAGTTCATCAACAGAGCAGCCGTCAATGTCTAAGGTTAAATCCCCCAGGGCCTCCTGGAATCGTTGAGGTTCCATCAGCCTCCAGAGGTGGACCAACCTATCCATCATCTGAAGTTGTCAGGTTTCCACTTGGTAATCCAGGTTTCCACTTGGATAACCAACACTGAACGAATGAAAGTCTGGGATATTATTTTGGTAGCACTTTCCTATCCTTATGAAAATCTCCTCACAACAACCCTGTGACGTAGATTGTTATTATACTCATTTTACAGATTGGGAACTAAGAGAGTGACTTGCCTTGGACACCCAATGAGGTCGTGGCTATAATGGTAAGCTGGGTCTGAATCCCATTGTGACAGGCACTTTTTATGAACATACAATAATTATTCATTCTTACTGGTATAGTTGGAAGTAGAGCTGCATCAGGTAGTAAAATAAGTCCCCGCAGGTAATGCCTGCATTTTCAGGCACCCCATTGGGCAGCAGATAGGCTACCCAAGGACCAATCGGGGGCCTAAAGCCCCAAAATGCAAGCATTACCCAGAGAAACTGACAAGTCCAAGCTCCACAACAGCAGCACTCCAGCCAGGGCATGTCAGTTTCAAAGGCAGGACAGAGGTTTCCGCCCATAACACTTGGGTAGGCACTGTGACTGGGAAGTCGCTTTTGAAACTGAAAAACACTGTCCGAGAGCACTGTGGAGCCTGGCTCTGAAATCGACAGGCCCTGGCTAGTACCACTACAAAGACCAGCTGGCACTCCCGATTCCCAGCACCTCTCAGGTGAGGGGGGAAAGCAGTCTTTGAAACTTACAAGTCTGTGCACAATCTGTCCCAGCTCACCAAACCAAATATGTTTTTTCAGGCTAGATAGAGAACCCCAATAGAGATGCAGTCTGTGACTAGTTTAAATGTGTCCTCTTTCCAGTTCCTGAATCTTGCCCTTGTATTCCATTCCTACCCCCAACTGTTGAAAAACTGAGCTCAGGGGAAGACAGCAGAGAAGAGGGCATGCATGCAACAATACGGAAGAAATGTACGGTCATTTTCAGACAAGACACTCTCCAGCCACTACCCACCCACTGTACATGTTTCAGGGTCCTATGGGTGCCCTGGAACATTTATAGTGAGTGGGAGGTTTGTGGGAAGTGGGTGGGGAGTGTCTTGTCTGAAAACTCCCTATGTCATAAATCCATGATCTTGACCCTCCCCTTCCTGAGTGCGCTTCTTAATTACCCTTGTTCCCAGTTTCTATGTAGCCCTTTGAGCTTGTAGTCATTTTCAAAGTGTCCCATGGGAAATAATAGGTTCCCCCATTGTCTGCTGACCACCTCAAAGACTCCATCAAGTTGGATTACAATTTCAACAATGTTATGACTTTTAAATTAGGCTTAACTTAGTTAAGATACCATCCATCATGCCCCAGAGTCCATTGTAAGACCCCCATGGATTTTAGTTGGATTGAATTGGTCCTTTATAGACTAAACTCAATGTGGTGCCTCCCTACACAGTTTGCTATATAATTTAGAGAGGATGTCAGCAGGAAGGTAAATTTGTGGCTCTCCAGGTGGTAAAACAATCATAGCTATTGACAGGGGGCAAAAATAGGTGTGTGTGGGGGGGGAGGAAACGTTTGTGTCTTTATTTTGAGCAGTGCACACTCAACTTGAATGACATTCGAACAATTGACCATCATTTTATTTATTTTTTTGCCATTTCAGGTATTTTGTCTTTCTCTTTGTTTAAGTTCTTCTTAAGGCACAACAGCATGTTTAGTCTATTTAGTCTGTTTGAAGAACTAAAAAAAGAGAGGCAAAATGGCAAAAAAAAAGATCCTGCACTAGTGATTTGCAAAATAACTCCCAATTGTTAGGTCAAACCCCAAAATGTAACGATGGAGCTACATCCCTCCTGCACATTTCTCGTAAGGTAGAAACAATGGTAAGGCACAACAGTTATCTCCAGCAGGAAATTAAACACTCAGCCATGAAGACTTGTGTGAATGTGCCCTCTGTGGTGTCCCTAGGGGCGAACTGTAGTTTTTAACTGGATTCTCTTTCCGACAGAAACTGGTCATTCAATCCATTCCAGAAAAATGCAGGACAAACTAACGTTCTGATTCCATTTCGCCATAACTGATAGAATTATTATTATTTTTTGTCTGATTTCTCCATATGAAAAAATGGTGGCTGACCTACAACAAAATGGCTGAAGACCGATTTTGTAGGGATGGGACTATCGGAATCGGATTAATCCGATAATGCTGATAATTGGCAATATTGGATTAATCCGATAATACTGATAATATCAGTATATCTTTTTTTAACATTGCTGATTTTTCGGATCTTTAACATTGCAGCCATTTTAACAATGGCCGCAATGTTAAAGATCTAAAAAATCGGCAATGTTAAAAAACCGATATACCGATACTGATACATCCAATATTGGATTAAACTGATACCGATAAAACCGGTAACCGATAATTCTCGGATAGTCCCATCCCTACTATTTTGCGCATGCACAAAACTGTTGAACAAAATTAATTCTGATCAATCAAAATTCCGAATGAAATTTCAATTGCCATTCCAATTGTGAGGGAAATTACCATGAAATCAGGATGGCTAATTCAAACCACCCCAACATTTCACTTACAGCTGTACAGTTTTGTAATATTAAGCAAGCACCAGACTGCCAAATCATAATGGGGGTGGGTCCGTGGTGCGGCATGCTCATTTTTTTTTTCATCCTGGGCCTTGAAAATTCTAAGGCTGTCCCTGAGCAGAAGATCCCTGTTGAAAAAGGTCTTCCATTGATGATTCATTGGTTGTTGCTGGAATGAAATTTGCTTTTTGTTACTCATTGCTTCTCCATGGAACAACTGAAACTGGACAGCTCGTCAAGTAGTTAGTAGCTCCTGGTTAAGAAGTAGCCACTTGGTGCTTGCCAAGCAATCACTGGGCAGGTAGTAAAGATTTTACAAAAGCATCGACAATGGACCATTTGCTAATTGCTAGTTGATCAAGACTGGGTGCAATCCTATGCAGTGTGTGCACCGTTGGCAGGAATAGTGTACACACTGTGCGTATAATCTACTAAATGCATGCAGTGTCGGTGTACACACACGCAGCATGCATGACATAGGGTGTTTTCAGACGTTACGGGGCCGGTTGGCCCCGTACCGAAAACAACCTATTCATCCCCCACCAGGATGACCCCGTCACGCCATATCAGACATGCCGGGGGATCCCGGCGGGGAATCTGAGAGAAGGCAGGGCCGTGCGGCGCAACGTGTGGCCGCACAGCCCCACCCCCTCCACGCTCCCTGCCGCCCGCCCTCTGGGGAGACGGGCGGGTGGCGGGGCCAATGCGGTCACAGCGTCTGGCTGAATTTGCCACGGCCCGGGATCCCGCCAGTGATCCCGGGCTGTGGCGCCTGACCAGACGTGATTTTTTTTTGGTCCCCACCGGAGATCACTTTCACCATGCTTCCCGGGAAAGTCCCCCGGGGAGCCCAGGAAGCGTGGTTGAAATTGACCCCATGTGCCGATTGAGTGTGGCGAACATCTGGCGGCTGCCAAACAGACGTTCGAGGCGCAGTGACCACAGTGGTTCACTGTGATCTCGTAACATCTGAAATCACCCATAGGGTGATTTCAGACGTTACGAGATCACGGTGAACCACACTGAACCACGCTCAACCCCCCCGCGGGGCCAAAGGGCCCGGAACGTCTGAACGGCGTGCGCCAGATGTTCATCACGCTCAATACCCACATGGGGTCAGTTTCAACCACGCTTCCCGGGCTAGCCGGGGGAAGGTCTCGGGAAGCGTGGTCAAACCAACCCCCACAGGGAACCAAGCAAAAGTAACGTCTGGACGCCAATCCCCCAGCGGAACCAAAAAAATGGAGCCCCGGCCGGGGACGAGGCACGCAGCGTCGCTGCCAGGCAACCAGCACCAACACAAACACCGGAGGGAGATTTAAAGCGAGAGCAGCAGCAAGCAAGCGTGGCGGGATGGAGCGAGGAGGGAAGCGGAAGAGAGCGGAGGCACGAACAGCGACAGCGGCGGGACAGGAGGCGGAGGACGTGCAGCCAGGCCCAGCGATGCAGGCGGAGGGGGCACAGGTGCAGGAAGGGGGCACACGGGAGCACCCGACCAGGGAGGCGCCCCGGGAACACCAACCACAGCTGCAGCCGGGTCGCGCCGCCCCGGGGACAGCGGCCGGAACAGGCCCACAGGAGGCACCCAGGAAACGGGTAAGGGCACCCACTGGGAGGGGAACAGGGGGCACAGGGGAACCCCCTGTGGAGGGGGCCGGGGGGACCCCGGGCGGAAGGCAGGGGGGCAGGGGGACCCCGGGCGGAGGGCAGGGGGGCAGGGGGCCCCCGAGAGGGCCCACACCCTCACCCAGCAACCAACCACCCCCCTTCCCCCCCCCAGACACGAAAGTCGGCCCGGGCGGACGAGCCCCAGGAGGAGCCCGGCCCCCGGCCCCCGGAGGCGCACCCCCAGGAGGAGGTGGAGGAGGAGCAGAGGCAGGTGCAGCATGAGCTGGACCGGGAGGAGGAACAGCAGGGGCCCAGCCGGAGGAAGGCCTATCACAGAGGGGGACAGTGGGGCCTCCAGGAGACCCGGGACTTCATACGGATCTGGGGGACCCTCGAGTACCAGGTGGAGCTCGCAATAAACCAGCGCAACGAGCATGTCTACCGGGACATCGTGCGCGACATGGAGGCGGCGGGGCACGAGCGCACTGTCAACCAGTGTCGCTCGAAGGCCAAGGAGCTCAAGAGGGGGTACAAGGCCCTCAAGGACAATAACAGCCGCTCCGGCCACGGGGCCCGCACCGCCCCCTACTACGATGCCCTGGACCGCATCCTTCACATGAAGGGCTCCATCGTTGCCCCACGCCTGGTGGGCAGCGCTGTGGTCCAGGGCAGGGAGCGGGCCGAGGTACCCCCTCCCCTCGCCGCCCGCCCGGTAGACACGAGCTCAGGGGACCCCCACCCCCAGGAGGACCACCCGGGACCCGCAGAAGCCCCAAGGCCCCCCCCCAGCAGCAGCCCGGAGACATCCCAACGCCGGGCCGGCCAGGCGGAGTCGGAGGTCGGCACCTTCACCACCCTCAGCCAGTGGTCCCAGGGGGAGCACTCCCAGGGTGAGGCGCCGGGCTCCGAAGGCTCGGAGACGGACATAGAGGGTAAGCGGGCCCCCAGGGCAGGGGGGGGCAAGACCAGGGGGGCGGTGGCAGGGGTGGGGGCCCTGCTGCAGGGGCCACAACCAGCCCCCTTCACCCGCTCCCCCCTCTCCCGCCCGCAGGACATGGGGAGCCCCAGGACCGGGCCAGCGAGACGGTGCAGGCCCCCGCGGAGGGCACAGGAGAGCAGGTGCCGGACCCAGGTAAGGCGGGAGGGCTGGGATGGCGGGAGGGCCCCCCGGGCGCCAGCCCAGGGGGGCCTCCGGCCTCAGTGGGGGAGGGGGGGCAGGGGGCCCCGGGACCCGACCCCGCTAGGGGACAGGGCCCTGCACTGACCCACCCGCCCATTTCCACAGGGCAGCCCCCGCGCGCGGCGCCTCCGCCGGCCGCAGCCCCAGCCCAGCGGATGCGGGAGTACCGGGCGCGGGTCCGCAGGCGCAGGGAGGAGCAAGCGGAGGACATCGTCCGCAGGGCGGAGGAACAGGGGGAGCGCATGATCGCCTCCGTGGACCGCATGGAGGCGGCCATAGAGCGGTCCATGGAGAAGGCCCTGGAGACAGACCGCCGGCTGGAGGCGGAGGTGCGCCTGGAGCGGAGGCGGGAGCGCCGGGAGCACCAGCGGCAGCAGGGGCTGCTCAGGGGCCTCCGGCAGGACATACAGGGCATGGTGCGGGAGCACAGTGCAAAGATGGACAGGTCCCACGACATTGGGACCTCCCTGCTCCTGCATGCGGGCACCATGTGTGCCTACGTGATGGCCGGCGCACCTCCGGGCGCCCTGCCCGCCCAGGTCCCCATGCCGGGCCCCTCGGCGCCCCCGGGCCCAGCCCTGCCGCCCCTGGCGCCCCCCCGGCCCCAGGGCCCTCGCATGCGCCTCCCAGTGCCCCCGGGCCTCCGGAGGGTCCAGCCCCCCCGGGGCGCGACCGGGGCACCGGGCACAGCTGCCCATCCGCCGCCCGGCCCCCTGCCGGGGCCGGGACCGGCCCAGGACACGGCAGGGGACACGGACAGTGGGGGGGAGGGGAGCTCCCAGAGCTCGGTGGGCCCAAGCGGCCGCACGAGGGGTCGGCCCAGGAAACGCGGGGGGATGGTGGGAAGGGGGGGGAGGGGGAGGGCCACATGAGGGCGGGTGGTGGACGGGGTCACGGGCACGGGGGTGGGGAGGGGGCACAGGGTGATTGTGTGAACTGTGTGGGCAATAAAGTGTTGTAAATAGACAGTTGTCCCCGGCCCGTTTGTGGGGGGGACAGGGCTGTGGGACCGCGTGTACAGGGGCATGGGCACGGAACGGGGGGTGGGGCCCCCAGGGGCGGGAAGGCCCTCACAGCGGGCCCCCCCGGGCGATGTGGGTTGCAAGGGCGTTCCGGATCCTTTTGGCATACCGGTACTCCCGGGGGTTCCCTGCGTTCACGTACAGGGGAACAGGACCGGGGGGCCGGTGGGGCTCGGGGTACTCCAGGGCCGCCCCCTCGGTCTCGCACACATTGTGCAGAACGCAGCAGGCACCGATCACCAGGGCGGAGGTGGGGACGGTGAAGTCCAGGCGGCCAGCTATACTCCTCCAGCGCTGCTTCAGGGCCCCGAAGGCACGCTCCACCACGGTCCGGCTCGCACACAGGCGGGTATTGTATACCTGCTCCGCAGGGGTGCTCGGGACAGGGTAGACCTTCATCAGCCAGCGGGTCAGGGGGTAGGCGGGGTCCCCCAGGATGCAGGGGGGCATGGGAACCCCCTCGATCCACCTCATGCCCATGTCCGCGAAGTCCCCCCGGTACATGCGGGCATAGAAGGGGGAGATGGTCATGATCCTGGCGTCGTGACTCCGGCCGGAGTTGCCCGTGTAGATGTCTATGAAGCGGGCCCGGTGGTCCACCACCCCCTGCAGGTGCAGGGAGTAGTATCCGTGCCGGTTCACATACTCCAGGGCCTCCCCCGCGGCCGGGCGCAGGATCTCGATGTGTGTGCCGTCCACGGCTCCGATGCAGTTCGGGAAGCCCCCGGCCGCGAAGCCAGCCATCACAGCGCCCTGGTCCAGGAGCTGGATGGTCCTGTCGAGGAGCACGCCCTCCACAGCCTCGCACACATCCCGCACGATGCAGGCGACCGTGCTGAGCCCCACCCCGAAGTGCTGGGACACGGAGCGGCAGGAGTCGGGCGTTGCGAGGGCCCAGACCCCTATGGCCACCCGCTGGACCATGGGGATGGGCTCCCGCATGGAGGTGTGCTGCCGCTCCAGCCAGGGCGTGAGGAGCTCCGCTAGGCGCAGCAGGGTGGCCTTGCCCATCCGGAAGTGGGACCCCCACTCGGCCTCCCCCCAGTGGGCCTGGGCCCGCTCCCACCAGGCCTGGGGCCGCTCCGTGACCCATAGGCTCCGCGCTATGGGCATAGCCAGCAGCGCTGCCCGGCGGAGGGTCTGCGTTGCCCAGCGGAACCGCCTCGCGGCCCCTCGGAGCGCAGCGGGCCGGGTGAGGCTCCGGCAGGCGGCCAGCCACGCCCCCCAGGCCCGGCGCCGAGCCCTGAGCCGGGCACGGACTCTCCTGCGGGCCTGCTGGCCCCGGAGGCGCACGCCAGCCCGCAGGGCCAGGACATAGCGCAGGCGGACGGCCAGGTGCACCCTCTCGGTCAGGAGGCACAGCTGCTCAGTGTGGTCACGGTGCCACTCAGCCGCGAGCGCGAGGAACATCCAGTTCCCACCTGCCCTATCGCGCTCCATGGTGCTGGGGCCCCGGTGGGGGCTGGGAGCGCTTATGGCGGCCCGGTGCTGGTGGCTCCGCCCGGGGGTCGGCCTCGCGGGCCTGCGCGCGCCCTGTGCCGGTGCGTTCCGGCTGCTCCCGCCCCCAGCACCCCGGGCCCCCTCCCCTCGCTGTTTGTAGCGGGATGGCCTTGAAGGTGCGATTAGGCAGACAGAGAGCTCGCTGTTGTTCTCTGCAGCTGTGCCGGGCCCGCACCCCACGCCTCGCTCTGTTGTGCTACAATGTTGCGGTGCGGGCCCGTGTTCCCTGTCCCGGGGGCCGGGCCGAGCCTCTCCCGGCCCTGGGCAGTCTGTGTGCCCTCCGGGCTCCGTGTCCCATTCCCTGTTGTGCTGGACCATGGCTGGCTGCCCATCCATGGGGCTCCCGCTGTCCGGCCCCCAAGGGGCCCCCCATATCTGGGCCTTCCGCGAGACCATGTCTCTGTGCGACCTGTGGCACACCCCTGCCGTGCAGCTGCTCCTGGCCGGGCCGGGGAGCCGTGCAGGTGCCTACGAGAGCCTGAGCTCCGGGCTCCGTTACTTTGGCCATGTGGTGAGCGCCCGTGATTGCCGGCTGCATGCGGAGGCCCTGGGGCTGGCTCGTTTCCCCGAGGGGCGCATCCCGGAGGTGCTGTGCGCCCATGTGCCCTGGAGCGCCTCGGAGACCGTGTCAGCGCTGGTGGTGTGTGGTCTGGGCGCCTACTCGGAGTGCCTGGCCGAGGGTGGCCCTGCCTTGGCCGTGAGCTACTTCTCCTGTGTTCACGGGGCCCGTGGGTACCAGCGCACCCGTGGGGCGGCGTTCCAGCGGCTTCTGGAGCTGGGGCATCTTCCGTGGCCCCCTTCTGCTGCCTGCTGTGTGCCGGAGCCCTCCGCGGTGGAGATGTCATCCCTGTTGGCGGTGTGGGCGCGTGTGGATGTGCAGCTGGCCCTCACCATGCCCGATCCCTTCGAGGCCTACTACCTGATCGCCCACTACATGTCCTTGCAGGGGTACCGCCGGGGCATGCTGCACTGGCCCCACCTGGTCCACCGGGCGGGCCACCCGGGCCCTCGGGCCAGCGGGGCCCCCGGCAGCGGCCCGTGAGCCCCGCGTCGCTGGCCTGCCCCCCCCGGCGTGGTGCCCCCGTGTGGGCTCCCGCCCCGGCCCGGGGGGGGGCCTGGTCCCCGCTGGCCGCTCCCGACCTGCGGACCCCACCTCGGTGAGCTCCCGCCCGCCTCGCTGCTTGCTGCTGCCCCTGGCCGTGGTCCTGGGCCCCCTCCATCCCCGTGACTCCGTGGGTGCTGCCTGAGCGTCGCTGGTGCTGCGGAGGAGCACCGCTGGACCCGGCTGCCCTGCCTGTGCCAGCCTTTGACTGTGGGGCCCCCTTCCTCCTCCTCCTGGCGCCCCTCCGCCGGCCTCGCTGTGCTTTGGGGGCCCCCAACGTGCCTTGCTCCGGGGGTCCGCCCCCCCCCCCCGAGACTGCCTCTGTTCCTGTGGGGGCACCTCCTTGGACTGGACTGGACTGGGGTGGTGTGGGGGTGGGGGTTGCTGCTGTCTGTGCCTTGCCCCGTGGTGGTGCCCCCCCCTCCCTGCCGGTGTTCCGGGTGGGGTGTTCCGGGCGCCCCTTCCCCCCTTCCCGGCCTTTCCCTGGTGTGTGTGTGTGTGTGTGTGTGTGTGTGTGTGTGCCCGGGCGTGTGGCCGTGCATTGTGCCCCGCTGCGGGACCGCTGTGTGAGCCGGCTGTCAGCCTGTTCTCGCTCTTCCCCCCTCCCTTCCCGTTTCCCTTGTGTGGGCGTTCCCTTGTGTGCCTTGTGGCTTCGTTTGCCCTCAGTCGGCCATGTCTGTGTCCCGCCCCTGCCCGGTGCCTTGTGGGGGTTTAGCGCCCGCCGGGGGTTCGGCTGCACGTCTGTTGTGCTGCCACGGGCCGTGATGGTGCGGCCCGGTTCCGGGCCGTGGTCCCGTTCCCGGCACGTCTGTTTGGGTCGTTTTCCAACCCCCGGGCGTGGTTGCGCTGTTCGCCCCCCCTGGTGGTTCGCTGTGGTGAACCGGCCGCCTGTAACGTCTGAAAGTACCCATTGTTGCATGTGGTAAACACAGAACCTGGGTTGAGCAAACACCCTGTGCTCACGCACCACACAACCTGAGGGTTGGAGCAGGCGCATGCAACCTGTGATGGCTTCCCTTGCGCACGCTGCTACCACCGCATGCGCAGTGGAGCATGAACCTGTGGGTCCTTTGGATTCAGCGCACACTCTTTACATGTGTGTCATTGCTGTACAGCGTTCTGCAGTGTTGCATGCATATGTTTCATCTGTGCGCACACAGAGCATAGGAGTGTGCCAATTATGTCTAAAAATCCCACACAAGGCAAACTGGAAAACAGCCCAACTTTTGTCTATGGTCACAAAAATGAGTATTCTATAGGAAGAACTTCTCTGTCTGAAGTAAAACACCTAGTCAATAAACTACGGCACAATAAATTTGACTATCCAGCTGCTGAAAAGGAGGAGTTTAAACTTTGCAAGCTCCCGCCAGCATCAGCTTGTGTCTTTAAACGTTACGCAGCTATTTAAACATTTCCATTATTATTTCTTCCACCACATGAGCAGATGTGTCAAATTGAACCAGAGAGCAGACTAAACGGAGAAAATTAAGCACTCCTTTCAAGAGAGTTGAAATGGAAAGGGGCTATTATGTGTTAGTGTCTCGTATAATTTGGCAGAGCTCAAAATGACATCTCTTTTGAGTGGTGCTAAAAGGATGATCTTTCTTTTTTAGAGCATTTCTAATTGCACTGGAAAAATATGTAGGTAGTTGGGGCGGGGAAGGGGGTGGTGAACTGAAATGGATTTATGGGACAAAACCAAACAAACATCTTTTATTCTCACAGGGACAGGTTTCATTAGAGCACAAATGGAATGATGTGCCTGACATTTATTTTTGTAAAAGAAAATCCCTGTACGTTACTCCTGTCATTAGTAGGGATGCACATATAGGGGTCAATGGGTATTTTTAGTCATTACGAGATCACGGTCAACCACAGTGTATCCTGTGGTGGCTGTGATTCCCGTAACGTCTGTTATGAGTTCCGCCAGATGTTCACCCTAGTGAATCTCTGGCGGGAATCACAATGACCACGATTCTGGACCTCCAGCTGCCCAGAGGTCCAGAATCATGGTGGGATGGGGCCCCAACCATGGTTGGATTGACCACGATCTGGGACGGATCTCAGGTGACATCTTCTACCTGCAGCCCGACAGGATCATGGTCCCGACCACAGGACGGGACTGGGCTCAGTGGCCGGATTGGCCACTGTGCCCACTTGTCTCCCAGAGGGAGGGCAGCTGGGGGAGTGTGGAGATGTGGAGCCGTGCGGCCTAATATCACACCGTGCCTCCCTGCACAGCCCTGCCCCCTCCCTGATCCCCAGTGAGAATCTGGCTGGCACGTCTAAAGGACGGCCGACCTGATTCCTGACCGGGATTCGAAACCACTGATTCCTGACCGGGATTCGAAACCCGGTCCATGGTTCAGTGTGGCGGGCCTTCGGGCCCGTCACGTCTGAAATTACCCATAGTCTTATGGGGCAGTGTTACCTAGTAGAAGACACTGACTAAACTCAGGTGTAGCTTTGATGACACCATTTAAGCCACATACATAAATATCAGTAAAAAATGCTAGGGATGGGCGAACAGATCATGGTTCGGGTTCGTCCAGTTTGGCTGCATTCCGTTTGTCCGTTCGGTTGGTTCGCCGGGTTCGGGTTCGCCCATTCGATTCGGGTTCGACTGTTCGGGAAATGTTTTGTTATGGGTGTTTTTGTTGTTTTTTATATGGTTTTTTTTATTTTTGATTTGGTTTTATAAGTTTTTTTTTGTTTTTTATTTGTTTTTTTTCTTTTTATATGGGGTTTTTTTATTTCATTTTTTTATCTAATATATCTATCTATCTACACTAAATCTAACTGCTATTAACTATTCTAAATGCTATGAACTAAACGGATTATCTAATAAGTATACAACTGTCTACTGTCCCCCCCTCTCTCTCTCTCTCTATGTGTATGTGTATGTGTATGTGTATGTGTATGTGTATGTGTATGTGTATGTGTATGTGTATGTGTATATAATGCGATGGGGGGAATCACAAACAACACAAGGTTTCAGTTTAAGGTTTGTTTCATTTCAGTGCAAAACTGAAATGAAACTTAAAGCAATCTAATAATCCTACTCAACGCCTGCTGTTCAAGAACAGTGACTAGCTCAGAAGTGTCACGGGGAGGGGGGGGAAGGGGAGAGGACAAGCGGAGGGATAGAGGGTTAAAGAGACCAGGGCAGTTACCTCTTAAAAGGAGCGTGTTCAGGTGTGATACAATGTCCCTCGGGGTGGTAGGTGGGCTTTCCCCCCAAATCAGAGGGCAACCCTTTTCATCAATGGGACGTAACGAAGAGGTAACCAACTGCCCCAAAAGAGCAGAAGGAAATACAAAAGGGGAAAACAAGCTCTTTGGGGTATATCCAGGTCCCAGGGCACCGTGCTGGGAGGGGTGAGGGAGCGAGGGGGACAGGAGGACAGGATTAACCCCAGGGGAAAGGAAGGGGAGGGGTAAGGGAAAGGATCTGATGGGAGAAGGGGAGGAGTGCAGGACAGGGCTCACACACTAGCTTAGCTTGGCTTGACAGGGAGGTCTGGAAAGGATCAAGGACTTGGAAGGGGGGAACAAGGCAACCCACACCCCACACAATCAATCTCTACCATGGCTATAACGGGGACAGGACAAACACAAGACACTCACAGAATCACACGACACGAGGATGGGAACACCGGGATCAATCTCTCAAGCATGCTCACAGGAATCACATATCAAGGTCAGAACACAAGAAACTCCAAGGAACAGCAGGGGGCCAGCCTCTCACAATTGATTACCGGCGGGGATCCCAAGCCCTGCTGGTAGCTCTTATAGAGAAATCCTAAGTAGCCCCAGGTGTACTCAGGGCGGGGCCCCAACCAGCCACTGAGCCGCCTCCCAAAGTCGGCACGCTGGGGGCAGGGCCAGGAGCGTTCCCGGAGCGAGGGAAGCACCGCCTCCCATCCACGCCACTCGCAGCTCCTCTCAAGTGCCTGTATGTCGGGTCATGGCTAAGCAATGGCCCTCAGTCAGGGCATGAATCTGTGGCCGGCGGTGGTAACCCTGACAAGAAGGTGTTGGGAAGGGGGGAGGCAGATAGTTCCATTTCTTGCAAGCCTCTCCACCCCTGGTGCCTGGAAGTCTGCTCCTCAGTAACTAGTACTCCCCCTCCCTGTCATGTCTGACCTTCCGGTGAACCTTTTTTTGTCACCTGAACGCGATTCGAACTGACCGAACTGTTCAGCCATTTTGCCGTTCGCTGTTCTGTTCTGTTCTGTTCTGTTTGGNTTTGTCACCTGAACGCGATTCGAACTGACCGAACTGTTCAGCCATTTTGCCGTTCGCTGTTCTGTTCTGTTCTGTTCTGTTTGGTATGTTCATGTTCGTGTTTGTGTTCATGTTCAGTCGTCCGAACAGGCCGAGTTCGGGCCAAACACCGAACTTCCGAACTGCGTTCGCCCATCCCTAAAAAATGCTTAACACACACACACACACACACACACAATACAGGTACATAGACTTCACTTGTATGCCTTTCCTTGAACATTTACCATCATTCAGTGCCAATCTTTGCAATTATTCTCTTTCTTCAAAGTTTGGTGGAATCATTTTTGGCCCAGTGAAAAGGAATGAAGAAGTTTGAAGAAGTTTGTATTGAGAGGTTTGAGTTCAACTTTGCCTTTACTGCATCAATGGTTTATTGTTTATTATTTGATTATTCAAACTATGAATAAATAGTGTAAATAAGTTATTAGTATTGTACTATTTAGAGTGAATCCTTCTATTAAGGTGAGGACTAGGGGTGAGCAGCAGGCATATCATTCATTTTTGTTTTATTTATTAAAAAAGATACACACTTTTAAAAAAAATCACTGTGTATGCAAAAATGCCTGCTGAAGCCATTCTGTGCTTGCACAACATTTTCCAAAATGGTGCTGGCAGATTGGTAAAATGGAAAATTGGTCATGATGACACCCAGTATTTTCTAGTACCCAGCAATTTGTTTTAAGTTTTTTGAATGACTAAAACCAATGAAGCCCCAGTTGGAAAAGGACTGCACATGCACAAAATGGTCCGGTGGCCATTTTGCACGTGTGCAGTGATTTTTTTAATTTTTTAAAGTTATTTTTGTTTATGAAAACCCCTGAAAACAAACAGGCTTTTGTAAACAAAACCAAAAATGCCTGAGATGCCTGCTGCAGTGACACCCCTAGTCTTTTCAGGTAATTGATTATCTGACTTGGCACTTGGTTGCCAATCGGGAAACCAGTAGACTACCCAAAAATGTAGGTATTACCTGCATGTAGCAAATGCGCTACCCATTTCAGCATTTATGTCTAACTGTGTGGCCCATAAGGTTAGTATGGCTAAGCTACACCAGTTTCTGTGTTTTACAATGTACAAGGGAGTGATGTGGCCAGCACCATATCCAACCACTTTTGACATCCCCAAACCAGCGGATCAGGTGTCCATTCACAGCTGGGTAGACTACTGGTGTGGCTTTCTAGTGTGAGACCAAGGAGAACTTGAACCCACAACTAGGACTGAAACAGGTATTAAATTTAGAACCTGTGAGTAATACCCACTTTTTTTGAGTATCACATCGAGTGCTCACCAAGTTTCAGGCACTCAGAAAAATCCAGTACATTTGGTACCAATTTTTGATTTTCCAATTCCAAATCAGTATTTTGGTATACCAATCAGTACATCAAGTCAGCAAGCAGCTTAGAAATAAGGAAGAACATTAGGGATGGGTGAATGCGGTTTGGAAGTTCGGAGTTCAGACCAAACTCGGTCTGTTCGGTCGACTGAAATTCCATACTGAACTTGAATTTCAAACCGAACTGCATTTCCGAACTCCGTTCTGTTCGCCCATCCCTAGTGGCAACACACACAAAAAAAACTGGTTTTGAATAGCCGAACTTGGTTCAAAGTTTGGAATTCGACTGAACTTGATCTGTTCGGTCGACCGAACTGAACTTCCGAACCGAACTCGAATTTCAAACTGAACCGAACCGAATTTCCGAACTCGAATTTCAAACCAAACCAAACCGAATTTCCGAACTCTGTTCTGTTCACCCATCCCTAAAGAACATATGGCCCCATAACTTTTCGGAAGGAGAATTTCCATCCTTATGTACTCAAACAACACCATCTTGCTCTCCATCTCAGCTTCTCTTGCTAATAGGGATGGGCGAACGTGGTTCAGAAGTTCGGAGTTCGGCCCAAACGTGACCTGTTCGGACGATCGAACGCGAACACAAACATGAACACGAACATACCGAACAGAACCGAACACCGAACGGCGAAATGGCAGAACAATTTGGTCAGTTCGAATCGCGTTTGGGTGAGTTCGAGTGGCAAAAAAAGGTTCACTGTAAGGTGACAGGGAGGGGTAGTACTAGTCACTGAGGAGCAGACTTCCAGGAACCAGGGGTGGAGAGGCTTGCAAGAAATGAAACTATCTGCCTCCCCCCTTCCCAACACCTTCTGAGCTAGTCACTGTTCCTGAACAGCGGGCATTGAGTAGGATTATTAGATTGCTTTAAGTTTCATTTCAGTTTTGTACTGAAATGAAACTTAAACCTTAAACTGAAACCTTGTGTTGTTGATTCCCCCCCAATCCCATATAGAGAGAGATATAGATATAGAGAGATAGATAGATAGGTTAAGGATAGTAGTTGTAGGAGCTAGTTTAGTGATAGATAGCGTTAGTGATTTAGTTTTAGTGTTTGTAGGAGTAGGCCTGTGTACTTATTAGATAATCCATTTAGTTCACAGCATTTAGAATAGTTAATAGCAGTTAGATTTAATGTAGATAGATAGATATAATATTAGATTAAAAAAAATAAATTAAAAAACCCCATATAAAATTAAAAAAACCAAATAAAAATAAAAAGAAAACCATATAAAACCCAATAAAAAACCAAAAAAACCATATAAAAACAAAAAAAACACCCATAACATTTCCCGAACGGATGAACGACCGAACAGAACGGACGAACCTGAACCCGGCGAACTAACCGAACGCGGACGAACCGAACGCGGACGAACCGAACAGACGAACCCGAACCGCGATCTGTTCGCCCATCCCTACTTGCTAAAGCTCTTTGTGGGCTTGTGGCTTTGTCTCTTTCTGTGTTTTTGAGAGAGTTTTGAAGGTTTAGGTTTTTAAAGATGTTCAGATTGGTTTTTAAGGATGGTTGTTTTAAGGATGATTTTAAAAACCACGCTGTTGTTGTTTTGAGGGTTTTAAAGATTTTACTTTAAAGAGAGTTTTTAGATGGGTTTTGTGTTTGTTCTGTCAGGAAAATTTGGTAGAAAAAGGATATCATTACTTGGCATCTTGTCATAATGTTCTGCTAGTGGAGAAGCAAAAAGGAAAAGGCTTCAGACTCACCCTTGAGCTGGGGATGGGGGAGGGGGAATAATTGTGGGCAGATCCCGGGCCCTCCCCAGCCTTGCTACGCCCCTGAAGTCATCATTTTAGGACATTGCGTACTTGATTGGGTTGTAATCGGGTACCGGATGGTACTGGGATTTTATTGGGTCAATTTGAGTACTGGAAATTTGACTGATGATGATTAGCCATTTTTGTGGGGACCCTCTTTCAGCTCTACCCACAACCTTTGGGGACATAGTCAAGTGCCATAACCATTCAACCACCACATCTCTAAATGTAACGTGTGCCTCATTGTGATTGATTGGCTGCATCATTGTGCCTGTGAGAGCAAGGGTTTCAGCTCAGTCACCTCTAGCCACAGTGCCAGGAAACCTAGTTAGAGACAGTCTTTTGGACTGCCTGATTCTCTATAGGAATGGAGAATTATTATTTTTTTAAAAAATTGTCTCTTATTCTCTTTTAAAGTCACAATTTTGCAATCAACACTTTCCTTTCCTGTTGTTGAATGAAATTTTCCTTAGTCCAAAGTGCCATTGAATAGAGTTACGGTGTCCTTTGGAGACAATTCACTCTGTCCTTCTCTTCATTACATACCATTGTAACCTTCATTTAGTCACTGCTATTAAAAAGACTCTGGCTTCAGGGAAGGGGAGGGAGGTCTAATGAGGCCTACCCGACCCCTGACAGCCTCAGTAGCCCTGAAGAACTCTCTCAGTTTGGGAGGATTAAACTCAGACACACACATAGGGCCACCATTTCAGATCCCTACACCTTTCTCTCTGCTCTGAAAAGGCTCACAGCTCTGCAGGCATTGATGGAGAGAAGCTCAGGCTGATTTTGTTTATTTGTTTTTTTTAATCAAGAGATTGGTTTAAAAAATGTGGGCATACTTGAAGCGGAAGAAATTGAAAGAGTGATTATTAAGGGGCAACCTCATTACTCAGCTTGAAAAAAAGGACTTGCATCGTATTTAGCCAACAAACATTTTTGAAAACAAACAGAAAAATAATAATTCCAATGCAAGATATGGGGTGGAGAGGAGGAGGATTGGGATCTTTATAAACCTCCTCAATTTTTAAGCCAAATTACAAATTTTTGACCCAGTTGTATTCACAGCAGAGATTTAGGGCAGGATGGATCCTGAAGCAGTTCATCATCAGCGCTGTCCTTTGCACGGACATGAGTCCTATCGAGGTGAAATTGCATGACAGTGCAAAAGGCTCATCTTATGGTTATGTTTATATAGATTACCTTTAGAACACAACTAGCAAGTACATCACTAACAGAGCTAAAAGGAGTCCTGCAAAAACCGGTATACCCACCAACTTTGTGGTGCTCAACCTGATACCATCAGTTACTAATTAGTACCTGGTGTGTACGGTAGCTTGACTGAATTCCAGTCCCGTAGTACAGACTTCTGGTACCATTTATTCAAGTTAGCATCCCAATTTTCACTATTTCCCGAAACCAATTCACTGATTTACCGATCAGTACATATTTGGTAAGGGTAAAAAGCAATTTTCTGGCTAATTGAGTTCTCAGGTAGTCCGCTAGGCAGCTGGCCCTGTGCTCAAAACTGTAGGTATTACCTGCTGATAATATATCTTGGTCTAATCACCAACATGATTCCCGCTGTGTTGAATCAAGTCACACAAGGGGAGAAAAAAATATTTTAATTTAATTTAATACCCTGCTCTTCCCTCAACGGTTGAGGTGGTAACTGCATAATAAAAAAAGCATACAAAGATGCAGAAAACATACATTAAAAAAACAAATAAAAGTACCTTCCAAAAGCTTACCCTAACCCCTATCCCCACGTACCAAATGCTTGGCCGAAAAGAAAATTCTTATATTTCTTCTGGAAAATGTTCTAGCTTGGGGTTTGATATTTCCTCACCTGTGCCCCCAGACTGAGGGGTCAATTGCCCCTACATGGGCTGCTCCACAGCCAGAACCAACTTTCCTTCCCTTTCTCAATATACAACTATGTGGCAATAGGTATATGATAGGTTCTTGACACACCCTTTTAAACACAAGGGGTGGGCCATGGCTCAGGTGGGCCCAAGTTCAATCCCCGACATCTCTGATGCAGGGTCTCTGCAAGCACACCTGAGTGAGGCCTCTGCCGGGGTCCCTGAGGGTCTTGTGTAACATGTCTCTGTGTGGTCTCTACCAGAGAGCCAGATTTGAAACTTGACTGCCATGTCAGATTGTGACATTACTGGGCTAAGATGGATCATTGATCTGGTTGAGTTAGGCAGCTCCTTTATATCTTTGATTCTGCCATATGACCCTCTCTGCCTTCCCTACCTTCTGCACCAAATAAGTCTGACTCTGGTGGAGGTTGTAAAGCTAATTGACAAAATAAATAACAACAAATCACCAGGCCCAGATGATATTCATCCCAGAGTTCTGAATGAACTCAAATATGAAGTTGCCAACCTGTGATTGGTAATTTGTAACTTATCCCTAAGATTTGCCACAGTACCAGATGATTGGAGGGTAGCAAATGTAATGCTTATTTTTACAAAGGGCTCCAGAGGTGACCCTGGAAACTACAGACCAATGAGTCTGATATTGGCGCCAGGCAAAGTGCTGGAAATGGTTGTTAAGAACAGAATTACTGAGCATATTGATTAATGGGGAAGAGTCAACATGGATTTAGGAAAGGGAAGTCATGCCCCACTAATCTATTGGAGTTTTTTGTGGGTATAAATAAGCATGTGGATAAGGGTGAGTTGGCCTATATAGTGTATCTGGACTTTCAAAAGGCATTTGATAAGGTCTTTCATGAGAGACTCTAAAGAAAATTAAAGAGTAATGGGATAAGAGGAGCCAGTGCCCTATCGTGGATTGGCAACTAGTTAAAAGATAGGAAGCAAAGAATATAGGACTAAATAGTCCATTTTCACAGTGGAGGGAAGTAACTAGTGGAGTGTCCCAAGAATCTGTACTGGGAACTGTGTTGTTTAATATATTCATATATTCATTCTTTAGATTGTAAGATCTTGGGCAGGGACCGTGTCTATATTATCCTCTGTAAAGCACCAGGTACATTGCTTGAGCTATATAAATTTAAAGTGAACAAGTTCACAGTAGGGATGTGCGAACGCGATTCGGAAGTTTGGAGTTCAGACCAACCTTGAATAGTTCGGTCAACCGAACCGAACTTTCAAACCGAACTCGAATTCAATCGAATGTTCGGTCGAATCTGAACCAGTTCAGAAGGCCAAAAAAACCGGTTCAAAATGTACGAACTCAGTTCGGAAGCTTGGAATTCGACCGAACTCGAATAATTCAGTTGACAGAACCAAATTTTCGAACCGAACTTAATTTTCGAACCGAAGTGAATTTCCGAACTCGGTTCTGTTCGCACATCCCTAGTTCACAGTGATGCATGTAGGGAAAAATAACCCAAACTATAATTAACCAAAGCAAAAAACTTAACAGTTTAATAATAAACTTAAACGTACAAGAGTTTTCTTAAAATACACACAAAACCTCAATTCAGTACAATTTCAATGCAAAACACCTTCCACTCCATACATTGCAACAAAACATAAATGCTAAAAAACATAGAAATTAATTCACACAATTAGAACAATATTTAATATTTTATCAGCAACATACATGTAATGTATGAACTAAATTCCTTACCATACATACTTCATTTTTAGCAATAACTAAACTTGCACATTTTACAATGATGAAACTCATTTATTATCATAATTTGACAAGGAACAATTGTGTCAGAGTAATTTAAGCCTGTTATTTACATGTATACAAATTGTGTACAGTTCATACAATGAAGTAAAGAAGTTGAGTGTCGACATTATACAATTTGTTATACACAATGAAGTTATGTAGAAACAGACTAGCTCTAGAGAGGTCCATCCCTGCTGAACACCCATCTCCCCTTTTCAGGGTTAAAGACCAAGGGATGCAGTTTTCAGCAAACAGGACCCTGCAGCACAGACAATGCACAGCTCTGGAGTCCCACAGCACCCCCCCCCCCCCACAGATCCAGACTAGAGCTCCAGTTATTACCCAAATAACTGCCTTTGGGTGCCACCAAATTTGGGGATCGGGTCCACTTCCTCCAGGACCACCATTCCTGGGGAACCCTTTAATAAAGTCCTGAGGAAGGGAAGTTGTGCCCCCATAATCAGTTCATGCTGCCCCCACCCCATAACCAGTTCATTTGCACCCCTGCCCCCATATAATCAATCCATTTAATTTGTGCCCTTGGGGCAGCATGCATTCATTATTGGGGGGGGGGGGCATAAATGAACTGGTTATGGGGTGCGGGTTTAAAGACAGTATTCCTGTTAGCAATAACTTCATTAAGAAAAGTTAGTGAAAAAGCAGCTATAATAATCTCAGAACCATATTTGCAGATTTATTTTCCAAGATAGAATAGATATTGCTTTACATCCTAAATTCCTACCTAAGATAGTATAAGTAAGACAGTTGTGAGAATGTGGCCCTTTTTACACAGGCCTCTCCCACCCATGAACACGCAAATTTCTGTGTGTTCATGGGTGGTGGAGCCCCATGTGAACAACGCAGTGCATGCGCCCATGGTGAGTGGGGGTACATGCACATGCCTGCCTAACACGCATCCCCATGCACCCCCCACTCGTCCCCATGCACGGAGCAACTGGGGGAAATGGCAGTTACTCCGTGAGTGTGGATGAGTGGGAGGTGAGTGGGGATGCATGTGCAGCTGTGTGCATGCCCCGTCCATGCACTGGTGTGCCCACGGACCCCCCCACCCGGCGGAGCCATGTAAAAATAACATGTGAGGAGCCACTGGAAGAACGGAAGGTTGCTAAATTGTAAACAAGGTTCTTTGAGATGGCTCCGAACATTCTCACAACACCCACCCTTCCAGCCCGCATGGAATTTTTAAATTATATTTCTAGAAAGGGTTGAAAGGAACTGTCATTCTGAGGGGGGAGAGAGATTCTTATACTAGAGGAGCTCGAGACCATCATGCAGTCTATTATTTGGATAGAATGAGCATGCACAAATCAGTTGTGAGAATGTTTGGAACCATCTCGAAGAACCTTTTTTACAAGGCAACAACCTTCTGATCAGCAGTGTGGAGGAGCTGTTTGTAAACAAACAGCCTTATCTCCCAGCCTGATCGGTGTCCCTGTGTCCCCCTGCTGCTGAAGCTACTAGGAGGGAGAGGAAGGTGAGGGATGGGGACAGGAGCCAGGGAGGGGAGGCAGAACAACTTATTGGGAGAGAAGCTGGCTGCAGCCTGCTGCCTAGACATGCAAGCCACAGCTGTGCTGGCTGCAGCCCCAGCAAGCTGTGCTGACTCCGCCTGGGGGGGGCAAGGTGAGCGAGGACAGGGGGGCAGGTATGCTTGCCTTCCAGCACAGTGCACAACCCAGGGGGAAACTACAATAGTCAGCATTTACAGAGTTCCGCTCCTCAGTGCTTCGCTAAATATAGAGCTCACAGGGGGATGGACGCAGCCACTACCCCGGCTCTCTGATAGGAAAGAGGAGCTCAAGCGCGCATGCGCAAACCAGCAGAACTGATTGTTTATCACTAATAACTCAGTTTTGGCTACATCAGTCAGTATCATATTTCAGAAGCACTTTTTATTGATCTCATTCTTGAAGCCTGTGAAGTTTGGGGGCTCAACTCATTCAGGGGGAGATGATATTGATGATTCAAATACGTGAGGATGGTGTGCATCTTGACCACAAGCAATTAACGTTTAAGCAGTTATAACATTTTATTTTCCTAATGGATCTTTTTCAAAGTTTGTGGATACGATGGTCCTCACAACTTACAGTCATGGTTACATTTTTAGAAATGTAGGTCAAGCGGTTTCCTCAAAATCGGGGCTTCAGCAGTCCCCTGTTTATAAAACAGTGGCTGTACATTTAAGTTTCAGGCAGCTGCCGCTGCCTAAAATTACAATGCCAGGTTCTAAATTAGGAGTTACCATTCAGGAAAAGGATCTTGGAGTCATTGTGGATAAAACATTGAAATCCACAGCTCAGTGTGTGGCGGTGGTCAAAAAAGCATAGAATGTTAGGAATAATTTGGAAAGAGATAGAGAATAAAACTGAAAATATTGTAATGCCTCTATGTAGATGTATGGTATGAGTGCACCTGAAGCATTGTGTGCAGTTCTGGTTGACTCCAACTTCACTTGATCCCCTCAGATTCATTGGCCCATTTGGCTATTAATTCAGCGACTGGTAAATGGCCAACTAAGGTGCACAATATTCTTTTATCTTTGGGTTTTTTTCGATGTCATATATTTTGGCCTTCCCTTTTGTGAGAGCGTGGGCAGAAATTAAATCCAGAGTTAAAGATCAAGGACTCCAATTTATGAGAGAACATACCACCCTTCAAAGGGTTTCACATTTTTATAAAGATCTTTCGACCCTGCTGGTGCGGACTTTATATTTAGATTACCCTCTTTGGAAGAGGAACTACTGTATTCTGGCCCTAGGAATTACGCATGGCTGGGGTATTTGGGTCATCTTCTTTGGAGTCATGGGTTTTCCTTTGACTTTTTTGTAGGGCATACCCTGGTAGGGATTAGGAGGGAGATTCAAACTAGGATAGAGGACATATCATACCAGGAAGATATGGCAGGACTAATGAGCTGGAGGGTTGCTCCTTGGCTCGGCCTGGTTAAAGTTAATTGGGGGTGGGAGTCTTATCTTGACGTCCTGTCCAACCGCATATTACGGAGGAATTACACCCTACTCCATTTTCAGATGATTCAGACAGCTGTGGTAGAGGGGAGATATAAGAACATTCCCTATGACAGGCGGCTCTGTACTTGTCCCCAGGGAGAGGTGGAATCGGTGGAGCATTTTTTGATTTCGTGCCCATTGTATAATGAATTTAGGGCTGTTTGGCTTCAGCCCCTGGTTACTGAGATGCGATGTACTAAGCCAGGGTCTGGGTACAAGAAGCTTCTTTCCTAATCTAAATCAGAGGATTTGTTAGCTCTTGCTGCTTTCGTACGCCTGGATTCTCAAAAATGGATGGCAGTAGAATAATTCTGATTGGGGTAGGTTGAGTAATTTCCTTATGGGATATCCCTTAAGGTATAATCACATTTTTTTCTCCAAAATTACTGAATTATCTCATCATTATGTGGAAATGACAAGATGATGGATATTGGATATATGAGGTTTTATTGTTTTATTATGGCTTATATTAATGTATGTTGTATGTTGTTGGATTTAAGGAAGTTTTGCTGTATTGTTTCATTGGTATACAGCGAAAGCTGTGCCTTAATAAATAATAACAATAATTAATAAAATTTAGATTACCCAAGTATATGAGGCAAACAAAAGTGGCATTTACGTTAGCAAGACTAAATGTTTTTTGGTCTGCTTATTCAGAGGGTAGATGGTAACAAATTCCACGTAATAAAAGATTGTGTATGTAATGACAGAGAAACTCCTGAAATATTGTTTCATATTCTAATAGAGTGTCCGGCTTACCTCCAGTGGAGACATTTGTATATTGCACCTTGCATAAGAATCGGAAGTGGTTATATCTCTGATTTGGAGGTGTTCCTCCTCGGGGGCTTCCCTTGCGAACTCTTATCTGGTTGCCTAGTCAAATTACAATATTAGGCAGGCATTCGCCAGACTGCGCTGTGGAGTCTTGCCGTCGGCGGTATTGGAGGTCCGATATCTGGGGATCCCCTGGGAAGACAGGATATGTCGCTTCTGTGATCTCCAGGATATAGATACCAATAGGCATTTAATATTTGACTGTCCAATGCTGGCGAACCTTCGGGATAAAATATTAACTCCAGTACGAAACCTTTTGGAGAAGAACTCTGTGGCCAAATGCTATATGATTTGTCTAAACTGCATTGCATCAGATCTAACAAAGGCAGTGGCAATTTTTGCGAACTTAACTATGCTGGCAAGGCGAAGATGGGAGGAGGGTAGTGATAGGACTTAGAATAATTGGGATCATCGTTTATTCTTATATATCTAAAGGGTAACGCCGGGGGTCGAGGGACCCAAATTTTNTGGCTACATCAGTCAGTATCATATTTCAGAAGCACTTTTTATTGATCTCATTCTTGAAGCCTGTGAAGTTTGGGGGCTCAACTCATTCAGGGGGAGATGATATTGATGATTCAAATACGTGAGGATGGTGTGCATCTTGACCACAAGCAATTAACGTTTAAGCAGTTATAACATTTTATTTTCCTAATGGATCTTTTTCAAAGTTTGTGAACATGATGGTCCTCACAACTTACAGCCATGGTTAAATTTTTAGAAATGTAGGTCAAGCGGTTTCCTCAAAATCGGGGCTTCAGCAGTCCCCTGTTTATAAAACAGTGGCTGTACATTTAAGTTTCAGGCAGCTGCCGCTGCCTAAAATTACAATGCCAGGTTCTAAATTAGGAGTTACCATTCAGGAAAAGGATCTTGGAGTCATTGTGGATAAAACATTGAAATCCACAGCTCAGTGTGTGGCGGTGGTCAAAAAAGCATAGAATGTTAGGAATAATTTGGAAAGAGATAGAGAATAAAACTGAAAATATTGTAATGCCTCTATGTAGATGTATGGTATGAGTGCACCTGAAGCATTGTGTGCAGTTCTGGTTGACTCCAACTTCACTTGATC
This sequence comes from Sphenodon punctatus, assembly GCA_003113815.1. Lineage (NCBI taxonomy): Eukaryota > Metazoa > Chordata > Lepidosauria > Sphenodontia > Sphenodontidae > Sphenodon > Sphenodon punctatus. The sequence continues at coordinate 372,777 of QEPC01006333.1, forward strand.
CCCTCAGATTCATTGGCCCATTTGGCTATTAATTCAGCGACTGGTAAATGGCCAACTAAGGTGCACAATATTCTTTTATCTTTGGGTTTTTTTCGATGTCATATATTTTGGCCTTCCCTTTTGTGAGAGCGTGGGCAGAAATTAAATCCAGAGTTAAAGATCAAGGACTCCAATTTATGAGAGAACATACCACCCTTCAAAGGGTTTCACATTTTTATAAAGATCTTTCGACCCTGCTGGTGCGGACTTTATATTTAGATTACCCTCTTTGGAAGAGGAACTACTGTATTCTGGCCCTAGGAATTACGCATGGCTGGGGTATTTGGGTCATCTTCTTTGGAGTCATGGGTTTTCCTTTGACTTTTTTGTAGGGCATACCCTGGTAGGGATTAGGAGGGAGATTCAAACTAGGATAGAGGACATATCATACCAGGAAGATATGGCAGGACTAATGAGCTGGAGGGTTGCTCCTTGGCTCGGCCTGGTTAAAGTTAATTGGGGGTGGGAGTCTTATCTTGACGTCCTGTCCAACCGCATATTACGGAGGAATTACACCCTACTCCATTTTCAGATGATTCAGACAGCTGTGGTAGAGGGGAGATATAAGAACATTCCCTATGACAGGCGGCTCTGTACTTGTCCCCAGGGAGAGGTGGAATCGGTGGAGCATTTTTTGATTTCGTGCCCATTGTATAATGAATTTAGGGCTGTTTGGCTTCAGCCCCTGGTTACTGAGATGCGATGTACTAAGCCAGGGTCTGGGTACAAGAAGCTTCTTTCCTAATCTAAATCAGAGGATTTGTTAGCTCTTGCTGCTTTCGTACGCCTGGATTCTCAAAAATGGATGGCAGTAGAATAATTCTGATTGGGGTAGGTTGAGTAATTTCCTTATGGGATATCCCTTAAGGTATAATCACATTTTTTTCTCCAAAATTACTGAATTATCTCATCATTATGTGGAAATGACAAGATGATGGATATTGGATATATGAGGTTTTATTGTTTTATTATGGCTTATATTAATGTATGTTGTATGTTGTTGGATTTAAGGAAGTTTTGCTGTATTGTTTCATTGGTATACAGCGAAAGCTGTGCCTTAATAAATAATAACAATAATTAATAAAATTTAGATTACCCAAGTATATGAGGCAAACAAAAGTGGCATTTACGTTAGCAAGACTAAATGTTTTTTGGTCTGCTTATTCAGAGGGTAGATGGTAACAAATTCCACGTAATAAAAGATTGTGTATGTAATGACAGAGAAACTCCTGAAATATTGTTTCATATTCTAATAGAGTGTCCGGCTTACCTCCAGTGGAGACATTTGTATATTGCACCTTGCATAAGAATCGGAAGTGGTTATATCTCTGATTTGGAGGTGTTCCTCCTCGGGGGCTTCCCTTGCGAACTCTTATCTGGTTGCCTAGTCAAATTACAATATTAGGCAGGCATTCGCCAGACTGCGCTGTGGAGTCTTGCCGTCGGCGGTATTGGAGTTCCGATATCTGGGGATCCCCTGGGAAGACAGGATATGTCGCTTCTGTGATCTCCAGGATATAGATACCAATAGGCATTTAATATTTGACTGTCCAATGCTGGCGAACCTTCGGGATAAAATATTAACTCCAGTACGAAACCTTTTGGAGAAGAACTCTGTGGCCAAATGCTATATGATTTGTCTAAACTGCATTACATCAGATCTAACAAAGGCAGTGGCAATTTTTGCGAACTTAACTATGCTGGCAAGGCGAAGATGGGAGGAGGGTAGTGATAGGACTTAGAATAATTGGGATCATCGTTTATTCTTATATATCTAAAGGGTAACGCCGGGGGTCGAGGGACCCAAATTTTGATAACTGGGAAGATTAAGCTATCCCCAGGGGTAAAGTGATCCCGTTATAACCCACGAGAAGGGTAAGGCAAATCTTAACCCTCATTAGCACTTGTTTGCTGACGGGAGCCCAGAGTTGCTACCTCAAGCTCCTTGTAGGGTAAGGTTAGCTCCAGTTATTTGTCATCTGTAGGGATCAAATGTGGCCAGTATGTGCCCCGCGAAGGATAAGGCGGTCTACTGGTAGTAAACCAATCATCCTCAGGTGCCAGATGCTTATAGATCTTGGGACAGGTAACTGTGATGAGAGATTCCTTCCCTCTCCATTATTTAGCCAGGCGAAGGCCACATATAACTTACTAACAGAAATACTAGATGTGTTTATATTTAAAGTAGTTTAAGCCTAGGGTCATGAGAGTCGAGCGATAAAATTTCGGGGCTAGGGATGGTTGATGGGACAACTAGGTTCAACTTTGAGTGGTCTTAACTGGAGATTTACAAACCCCAGGATGAGCTATACCTGGGGAAGATCTGGATTTGTATGCTGATGATATGAGGCGACAATTTATGTTCTCAGTTGTTTGGTTTTAATATGTATTATTTTACTTGTAAGTGTAATATGGCTGTCGGAAGTTTTGTGTTTGTCCATTTGCTTGTGCACTTATCGTTGTTATTACCAACGGTCAAACAATAAAATAATTCATTCATTCATTCATTCCTAAGAGATCAGGATAAAAAGATATCAGCTAAGGTGGCTACGTTTTTGGATATGGTCTTAAAATTTAAGATGTCACATTTGGGTTGTTCTTGATTGGGATCTGGGGCCTTTGTAAATTTTAGCTTGTTATTGGAGTATACATTATTTGTTGAGTATGGTGATACTTTCTTTAATGACTGCGTTGTAATTTTGGGATTACATATTCTGGTATGTATTTATTTTTGATTGGTTATGTTTATGTGTATGTTGTGGTATGTGTTTTGATATCTTTATGTTTATGTTTTGTATTATTTCTTTTAATTACGATGGCTTACTGGGCTAAGTAATAAATTCTTATTATTATTACTATATAGATGTATGGTATGACCGCACCTGGAGTATTGTGTGCAGTTCTGGTTGCCCTGTCTCAAAAAAAGGCATAGTAGAACTAGAAAAGGTACAGAGAAGGGCAACAAAAATGATCAAGGGTATGGAACAGCACCCATATGAGGAGATGCTTGGAGAAGAGATGAATGAGAGGGGATATGATAGAAGTTTATAAAATCATGAGTGGTATGGAACACATAAATAGGGAGCGGTTATTTACCCTCTCTAAGAGTACTAGAATAAGGGGACACTCCATGAAATTAAGTGGCAGCAAATTTAAAACTAAGAGAAAGTATTTATTCACTCAGTGCACAATTACCTTGTGGAATTTACTCCCAGAGGCAATGGTCTAGACCGGTAGTGTAACTAGTTTTAAAAAGGGATTGGATAAGTTCTTGGAGGATAAGTCCATTAATGGTTATTAGCCAAGTACATTTTTGGGATGTAACCTCTTACTGTTGGGGGCTGGAACAACAGAGAATGGATTGCCCATTGTGACTAGTGATGAAAATCAGTCCTCAGTTTTTTTCAGGAAAAGATTGAGCACAGAGGACCAAAGAACTCAACTAGAATTTCTGGGTTCCGAAGTTTTGAGGAATGGCCCCTGAAACTTCGGAACTCAAAAAATCCTTGACTGAGTGCAGGGAGGCCGGTGCAAGGCCCCTGCTCCCCCCTCCATGGCCCCTGATGGCCAGGGAGAGAATAAGACAGCGGTGGGCTAGCAGGGCTCAAGGGTGGGGTGTTTAAGGGGGTGGGGGCCTAGCGGGAGCTGAGGGGTAGAGTACTCACCCTCCAGAGATGATATTTTATTCCTCTTCATATCTCCTATTTTGACATGCAGCATCCACATGATGTCTAAAAACTAAAGGCTGGATGCATGGGAGGCCATGAGGGGTATGGAGGAAAAAACACCAGTTTCCCCCTATCAACAGCGAGCAAAGCTTGGAGATGACCTTACGGATTCTCACAGAGCAGCAAATCAAACGTGATGGTGAGGGTCTGAAGTAAAAAATCAGGACCCAAAGTTGACTTTCCAGGACAAAATGCTGATAAATAGGTGTTGGATGTCAACATTGGTATGAAAGTCAAAAATTATGTTATGGAACTTTACATTCTGGGGCCGAAAGTCGACATTCCAGGCCACTGGGTACCCGAATTAGGTTGTAATTGCGTATCGATCAGGGGTGGGATTTTGGTTTTGGACAGAAATGAATCAGTCCAAAAATTGCCATTTTGGTTTTAAAACCATAAAATCAAAATTGCGGTTTAATTTTGGTTCCAGCGTTTTGGGTTTTTTACATTTATTTTTTTTCCTGTTTGTTCTCATTGACTTCAATGGGAGAAATCAATGAGAAAAAAATGGGGGGGGGGGGAAATCAGTGCAAAACCCCAGAAAAAAACAAAACCGAAATTAGATCAGACAATCATGAAAAACTAAAATCGAAAAAACTGAAAACAAAATTCCACCCCAAGTCCCATCCCAGGTATTGATTGCTAGCCAATGTTGTTGAGATGATTTGGGTACTGAGAATATGTCAGGTATATCTGTTTGTCCCCGCACTAGGAATAAGGACACAGACACGAAGGATATTGGGTAAAAGCTTGCCGCAGCTTTATTTATTGAATCCAATCTTAATTAACCTGTTAAGAAAAACAAAACCAATTAGCCAAATGTATCCACTCTAATACCTTAAAGAGCGGTGGATGAGATCAAAGCCCAATTAGCCTGAATTGAATTCTTTAAACCTTCGCCTTGCAAAGTAAAACCAGTATTAGCCAATTAATCTCATTTGTATTATTACCGTGCCAATTAAATTGTTCCCAATTAAGGTGATAGAATAACAAGAGAAGTGCTATATCAAATCATTGTCCAATCCAAATTTTCCTTCACTCCCCGCTTTCAGTACCATAGAGTTCCCACCTTTTGGATTGGAGATGCCAGTCCAATCCCCTTCCCATGGACCGCATTGATCCATTTCAATGAAGGACAGATGTTGCAGATGCATATTTAGGGACAGCTTGGATCCTCCCCATACACCAACAACATCTCCCCTTCCTTCCTGGGATCATCTGGGGTGTCCATCCCCTAATTTGCTTCCCAGGCTCCACCATGCCGGATGATCCTGATCATCCCCCACTGTACCCAGGCTATAAAGCCCTTACCAATTTACTGTATGGTACTGAAACCCGCCACAAGTTCAGCAGCTTCGTTTGCTTGAACCCCCCCCCCCCAATTTAGCTATTTGACTACTTAGCATAACCCCCCCCCTCCCTAAATTAATGTTTTAAGTATGGCCTTTATATTACCAATGTACAAATCCAAACCAATCTCGGCTAGGTGAACCCCATCCTGCCAATATAGTTCGGGTTTGGTCCATCGAATTTCAGGGTGATTAAACCAACCCCCCCACCCATGCGACCCTATTTACTTCCTAATTTCAACATTAACCTTTTTTCTGGCTCTTTCTACCGCTCTTGGGTTAACAGCTCCAGGCCACCTGATTCTCTGCAACATTTCAGTGAACACTAGAGTGGTCTGAGGACAAAGCTCCTGCAATCTGACCCAATCCTACCTAATCATAATTGAAAGATCCAAACCATATCCCTTGGTGAAATCATTCTCACCCAAATGGATCAAAATCAGATCAGGCGTAGGCCTTTCTAACCACCCCATGACCATTGGCATCAACTGGGGTCACAGCATACCCCTCTGGCCCTTCCAAACCACGACCGCGTTATCAGCCAAACTGAGCTATGTGCCCCAACTAGTTGCCCGAACCCTTTTCTCAGCCCAACAAATGAAACTGTGGCCCAAAATCCAAATTACCTTTTTCCGATAATTTAGCTGGCCTCCTGAAAGGAATAAGGGAAGAAGAAAAAATCATCACTTAACAGACCTTTATGTATCTATAGCGTCGGGAACGGGCGCACCTAAGTTCTAAAAACCCCAGAACACTAGCTCCCAACCCTTTTAATTTCTCCATCAGTAAAACCAGCCACAGCAGCAGACGATGCTGCCCCAATCCAAAATTAATGGGATCTAAAAACCACCCCAGATAGCCCCAGCAAACACAAACAACGCTGAAAAACTACCATAAATTGATAACGAGTTAACGGCTGCCCCGACTGGTGCACGAACAATGATCCAGGACGGTGTGCCAGATCTGACCCTCAAATACTCCTCCATACATGCCACAGGACAAATGAGAGGCTTGACGGACCTAGCCAGAGCAACCCTCGAGCCCCTGCCTAACTGATCAGTCTTGGAAAACCTGATGCACACCTCCATACCTACTCCCCCCATGGTCAGGGCCCCGAGGGAAACGCGGGTCTGCGAATCGCAGATTTCCCATGGAATTCCCCTCCCCCCGCGGAATCTCCTGCCCCGCTTACCCCAGCGCAGAATTTCCAGCCTGCGCTGCGGGGACGC
>QEPC01006333.1:382581-394759 GCA_003113815.1 Sphenodon punctatus
AGCCAGGTTCAAGGTGTTGGTGTTAATCTATAAAGCCCTACACGGTCTGGGCCCCTCATACCTCAGGGACTGCCTTGCCCTCCGCACCCCAGAGTGGCTTTTGAGGTCTGCCGGGGTGCCTTTTTGGAGGTCCCCGTGTTAAGCGGGGGGCCACAATGGAGAGAGGGCATTCTCAGTGGCCGTGCCGTGCCTTTGGAACTCCCTGGCTGGCTGGCTGTTCACCCAGGCCTTTGGGGAGGGTGGGAGGGTAGGGTGAGGGATTTTTTAACCCCCCCGCCCTATTTGGATTTGTTTTTATTAGTTGTAATTAGTCCTGTTTTAATATTTTATTATTGTTATAAATGTTTTAAATTGTTTTTAGTATTTTATATGTTGTGAGCCGCCCCGGACTGCGTGGCAGGAGGGGCGGGGTAAATATTAATTGAAATAAATAAATAAAATAAATCCCATGGGCATAGCCTTGTCATAATAGAATTGACACTTGAAAGCGAACATCAGAAGGTCAAAATCCTTAGGGTGAACAGGCAAAAGGTGAAATGCTGACTTAATGCCATGAGAGCACCCCTACCACAATCCCGCACCAATTCCATTGCAACATTAAATGACGTATAGTGCACCGTGCAGCTGTCCCATCGAATCGCATCATTCACCGAATGCCCCCAGGGATATGACAGATGATGTATCAATCTGTATTCCCCTGGGGCCTTCTTGGGTACAGTACCAAGTGGAGAAACTCAAATTGTCCATAGGTAAAACTTTGAAGGGGCCCATAACCCATCCCTCTACAACCCTCTTTCGCCAACTTTCTTTCAACAATATCCTCGAAACCACTAACCAATTTCAAATTATGGGCAAACGTGCACCCACTCCCCTTCAAATGGAATCTCAAAACCAACACGAAAACCTTCAACAATGTAACTTGTGTCCTGTACCTGTGTGTAACTGCTTAACAATTCCATGAGTACCCACCATCTAACTGAGGTTGTTGCTTTTACTAACGACCTGCTGTCCTGCACCCCCACCTTGGCCTCCTTCATTTGGGAAGTGGCGCTTGCCCCTTTGACCCCACCCCTCGGTCTCTTGCAGTTGGCAATGGAATGAGGCTCACCGCACTGCAAGCAGACATGTTTGAACCTACAGTTGGCATGAAAACAATGGGACCCATCATTAAAATCCCAGCATGCCAGCGACTGGCTCCCTTTCTTGCTAGGCTCACCCCGAAAATTATCAGTCGGTTACCCAGTCCCCATGGCCACTATCAGCCCTAGCCACATCCTTCACTTGGATGCATTCAAGCCACAAACCGTGGTCTTTCACATCCCGTCGCACATCAAGTGCAATGGCCGCAGTTTGCCTGAAGGCCTCGTCGTATCTGAGCCACCCGAAACCCTCCTTCGTCAAATAGGCCCTCCTCACAATATCGAAATACTTCCATAGGGCTATTGCCCTCTCGGGAAACGCCTGCATGATTATGCCGGCGTAAATGATAAATGTCGACTCCCGGTTTGCCCAATTCCTATCAACCTTCCTTCACTTTGCCTTTTCATACTTCGTAGGTTCCTGCCTCGCATTAGGATCAGGGATAGGATCACAAAAGATCAGGGCAAATAAATCAATGTACTCCCCCTTCCAGATTTTTTCTCGTATGGCTTTCATCAAGTGCACCCCAATGGGTGCAGAAACCCTGGCGTAACCACCTCTCGGGGAGGGACCTTGCTCCCTGACTGTGCCACCATCCCTGCATTCTCCAGATTGCTTGATGGCCCCCCAGTGGGCTGAAGCTGAGCACCGCTCCCTGGTGCTACCTGACTGTCTATTACCCACATTCCGAGACTGATTCATAGCCGTAGCCCCCCGCCTGTGGGTGCCACACATTGTCTACCCAGACCAAGCGGTTTGGATCCTGCTGCGCACACAGTTGACCCTGTCCAGCTTGCCCTGTTGTTACAACTCTGCCCCCTTGCAGTTGTGTCGGCAACCCAACAGCCTGCTCATGACTCTATCCGACGCATCCAGCCTGTCTGCAAGGGACTGCAATAGTGCAATCCCTTGATCCTCCTGGCCCCTTAGCCCACCTGGCCCCTGCCTCGCCATTACAGCCTGTGTTGCCCTTGCAGACCCACCAGAGGGGGCCACGTCACAAAACTGCCCAGCAACAGCAGCGTGCTGCCAAGCCTGCTCTGCCATTCCCACCTGCATTACTGTAGCCCCACCAGAGGGGGCTGCATCACAAAACTGCCCAGCAACAGCAGTGTGCTGCCTGGGGTCACCTTCACTAGCTGTCTGGAATGCCAGCTCAGCCACCCTCTGCCCATCGAGGAAGCCAGGCCCCACATCCATCAGGCCACCATTAGCACCCTGAACCCCTGACTGTGCCAGGGGTGGAAGATCAGCAGTCCTCCGTTTCCCCCCCCCCCATTCCCCTACCAGCAGCCTTTTGGCCCCCGCTCATGGGTTTCTTGGCCCCCCGGGCCCTTTTCTCCTGCCCATACCAACCCCCCAACCTGATATCCCAAGCCTGGGAAATGCATGTTTTAGCTAGTCCACCCCCCTTTCCTTAATGCTGCCTGAGAACTTCGCCTTTGCTGCCACTCTTCAGTCTGCCACCACATCCTCAAGCCCCTCTGCCACTGCAGCCTCACAGAATCCACGGGGGTGGGGGGAGGTAGAGAGAAGCTCCCAAGGCCTGGATCAGCCCCCTTTGCTGCGCCCGGCTGCACACGGCCTGTTCGTCCGCACGCTGCCAGCTTAATGAGAGCTGCACAGCACGCTCCATTATCACATGGCCTCAAACCGGCCAATCGATGGCACGGAGACTACCCAATGCAAACTGTTTGCAAGCTTCAGCCAGCCCGACCGCTCCCCAACCAGCAGAAAAGATTCAACCCCCCCCCCCCCACAACCACTGTGCCTTCTCCCCTGAGTGAAGTGGGGACAAAGCCCCCCCACAGCGCACAGGGGTGCTTATCAGGGGAATTTTGCGGTACTCATTGCAGCTCTAGTGGACACCTAATGAGATACACTTCTAAAGCGCTAATGACTTAATTTGCCATCGTCATTTTCATTTCAGATAAGATCTATGCAGCTTTGCTGGAAATGAGATTGAAAGTTTTACTCCTCTGAATGCAGTCATGCCAATTCCAATTCTAAAACCCTTAGTGGAAATTTCCTTTCAGCGACAAGCAATAAAACCTTCATCAAATTCCCAGCCAATATATTTTCCGCCTCCCCATGTGAGTTAGGCAGACTGTTGTCTGAAAAGGTTCTATTGTTCAGAATGCAGTTACGTTAAACCCTCTAAGCATCATTTATCATTAGAAAGTCATTTTCCGCATGTAGTTTTCTGCAATTTTAAAGCATCTCGGAGGCACACAGTTGGGTAGTTATTTTATTTATTTATTTATTTTACAATCTGGAGGGGCTGCTGATGTATGTACAGCTATTGCTTCGGTGAAGACAACTGGGTGTTCTGTTTTTCTGTTGCTCTTCACCCTGAAAAGCAGCTACACCCGTCAGCTGTCAGAGTGTGTTTGTGCTGTCAAACCTGAGATTCACAATTTTCAGCGAATCCGAAAATGAGCGCGGTGGAGTCGGTGAAGAAATAGGCTAGAAATTAATCTCTTCATTGGATGGGAGGGGAGGGTTTAATGCAATAAGAAGAGGAAAGATGAATCACCAGTAACAGTTAGCTCCAAGTCAGAAATTCAAGGAGGAAATTAAATTGTAGTATTATGCCTGGAGCTTCAAAAGAGGTTGGTAATATTAGGTGGCCAGCTGAGAGGGGATTGCCAACTTGTGATCGTCTCACAATCCCAGCAGGATCCGTACGGGTTGTGCATGTCACAATGTGTTCTCTATGGATGTGTGCCTGGTTTGAGTGTAGTACGTGCCCGTATGCAGGTGGCACACAGTGTTCGCGGGGCATGGGATTGACTCCACTGTCAGGAGATCAGGGGGTAGAGGCAAAATGGATAGCACCTGCTGGTAATACCTGCAATTACAAGTAGTCTATCAGGTGCCTGATTGATACCCAATCGTACCAAACTGATTGGCAGCAAATCAGGGAGCCAATTACCTGGTATTTTCATTACCAAGTTACTGATCGGAAAACCAAAAAATCAGTACTAGAAGTTGGAAAATCCTGCAACGTCACTTTTCGACCATGTCCAGGAGCCTTTTTCACCAACTTGTCAGTTACCTTTCATGATAGGGTTTACTTTAATAGTTATTTGCTTATAACAAGGAATTGCTTGGTTTGGCATAATGCTTTAAGGCCTAGGAAATGGCAAGCTTGGTTTGCTAAGTTGGTTCGCTAACTTGATGTTTGTTAGATCTGAAGAAAGTGCTCAAAAGAATGGACAGGCTAGAGGCAGATGAAATGCTGATTGGTTGAAATAGAGATTTTTTACTTTATTTGGTTGAAGGTGTCATAATAAGGATAGTTAGGGTAAAAATACATATGACAGTGACCCGCTCTGGACAGCTTCGTCCCGCTGTGGGTCACTGTCACGTTTGTACTTGGACCCCCAATGTTTGTCCGGACTGACCCTGGGCATTTTGATGACTAGCCTGGGCTGTAACTCGACCAAGTGCCAAAGTCGCAACCTGGGATGCCCCCCCACTTCCACTGGGATAAGTTCAGGGCAAAGTGGGCCACAGCAAGTTAGAACGTATGTTCTGACCCGACATGACCCGTCCTGGATCAGGGCCGCCGTGACTAGCCACCATGGAGGTCTGTGATTGGCCACCATGGCCATCATAGTGGGGTGTGTGTGCAGCGTGAGGTCTGGGGGTGGGTCCAGGATGGCTCCCTAGCTGGGGTCATGTGTGGCCAGTTCCCGGATCTGACCCCAAGTGTGTCAGCAGTGCGGTGGCAGCCCAACCAGGCCAGAGTCACCCCTGTTCCACTGTCACTTCTGTTTTTACCCTAGGTTTGATGAATAATCATAGTGACATGCTATATTTGGGGTTTTGTGGTCAAAGTGGTTTATAAAATGTGTCCTTGAGCTAAAATGTTTTGTTTGCGCAAGCCAAAACCCCAGGTCCCTGTTCTGAGGGCCACCTCTGCATTCGGACAGCGCCCTTAAACAGCAAAGAAGAACCTCCTCCACTTCCTTCCTGATCTTCTTCTCAGGAAGGCGAGCTGGTTGTCTCAAGGCAACATTTCTTATTTCTTTTGTAAGTAGTAATAGGAGCCAAGCTGAATCACCTTATGTATTACTGGAATGCATTTCCCATTTATCTTTTGCTATATGTGTAATCTTCTTGCTCGCTGCTTCTGACAATATTCAAACAACGGATTCTCTAAATAGTTAATCTATTTTAGGGGTGTACATGTCATTTTGTTATTACAATAACGATAATGAAAACTGTCATTTTCATTATAGTTATTTCAATAATTAAAATGACAAATAATAATAATGAAAATAGAAACAAAAATGACATTTTATTTTTGAAATAAAGGGGAAAAACTGAAAAACATATTTTTGGCTATAACGTTTTTGTTTTTTATTCAATCCTGTTGAATCCTTGGGCTGTTGTACCCCCAATGGAGGACACTATGTGTACCAAATTTAGAAATGATTAGATAAAGGGAACCGATTTTAGAAGCAATTGAATGCTGTGATTTTAAGAAAAGGTGACAACTTCTTTATCCTACATCCAATTTGCATGACACCTGTGACTATTATGTCCCTCCATAAGCTTAACACCCCTGCCGATTTCCAGAAAGATTGGATAAAGGGTCCTGATGGTATAAGATAACTTGAAAATACATTTCCAGCTTGAACATTTCTATATTCCATCCTGTTTACAAGATATTTGGCAGGAATGTATCATTATTATTATTATTATTATTAAACATTTATAAAGCGCCAGTTGCATACTTTCACTGTCATTGCTGCCAAACTACAGGACAATTTGATAAATTTTATAAGTAGTTAAGGTTGTCCCTGTGAAGACCATTATTCAGATAAATAGCAGCACATGCCGTTCCAGTCAGAGGCAGGCACTCTGCACAGCAGGGGGGGAGAGTGTGTAGGAGGGAGGATGTGGAGCAACCCAAAAGACTGACAGACATATTCACTGGCCAATTACTGCATGCTTCTAGCTTTACAGAACCAATCAGTAGTGGCTTCGAGGTGGGCATAACGGACATAACTGGGACTTTGGGGATAGCATCTCAGCAATCAGGAGACATAGTTTACACATCCAGGTTGGCCAATTATCATCACAATCACATCCTGCAGCACTGTGACAGAGGACATCAGAGAATCTCTACTGACTCTTTCCTAAACAGATGCATCTGACTTCCCAGTAAAAAGTGTGGCAGAGATGTTGGAATGGTCACAGCACAGAATGAGGCTATTTGGTTGACCTTTCTACTGGCCAATTGGCATCAGAAACCGATATTATACCACTGTGACACGTCAGAGAATCCCTGACATAGGCTCCTTCTCTGCATATGTTGTGCAGGCATATAAAATTGGGACCCTTTATCACTTCTTTCTGATATTGGGCAGAGATTATTGTGAAAGTGTGATATACAGCCCTGTTAAATGTCATGTACATAGGTTGGACTACAAAGATGTTACAGTCAGACATACATCTATATGTTAATTGCTTATACCACCAGAACCCTTTATCCAATCCTTATGAAAGTTGGCAGAGATAGTAAATATTGGAAGGGATATAAACCTGCCACATGTCATCTACGTTAAATGTGAGGCAACATATAAACTTTCCAAGTGTCATCTACATTAAATGCAAGGCAACGAAGTTATAGCTAATAATGTATATGAAGATTTTTGCAAAATAAAATAATTCAATGGCTTCTAAAATTTGATTCCTGTTTTCAAACGTTTTGGAATTTGGTACACATAATGCCTTCGATTGGAGGTATATTCAACACAAATATCAGACAAATATAATGAAAATAAAAAATGTTACAACTGAAAATGTGTTTTCCATTGAAACCAAAGGAAAACAAAAGCAAAAACAAAACGACAATTTGATATTTATGAAAATGAAAATTATGGATTTAAATAACAAACAAAAATGACATGGGCCCCTGGTACACACCTCTAATATATTTTAAGTAAAGCTGTTCAAATTATCTTGCTTATGATCTGAATTTGTGTGAGGAATCTTTTGACTGGGGATTCCCCCTCCCCCCTTAACTTTAATCATTTGGTGACCCAGTTCTTTCCGATTTGCCTTTGTGTTCCCTCCAGAACTGTTTGTCAAGGGGGGGGGGGGTCTACCCTGAAACCTTTGCCTTTTTTCTCTTTCATCATTGAACCAGGGCCAGCCTTAGCCTAAGGGCGGGGAAGAAATCTGAGGCCACATATCTTCCGTGGGCCTAGGGGCAGTCCCCGGTTCAGCAGGTGCTCCCCGGTCTGGGGGCAGTACGTTATCCAGGCCTGGGATGAGGGAGGGTGGAGGGGCACTCTCCTCCACCCATCCCCAAGCATGAGCGGCCATTCGGATTCTGAATCGGATCACTTACCTGATCAGCTGCCGCTGTCATCGTCATCATCACCTCCACCACCTCCGGCCTGGGCCCTGCGCCGGACTCAGAGCTTCAGGCAGGGTGGGCACAACGGCAGCAGATAAAATCTGCCACCGCACTGCCCACTGCCACCGGAGGTTCCGCTGCCCCCCTCCGCTGCCTGTCAAAGACAGTCTCAACCGGGGGAAATGAGTGAGAGAGAGGCAGAGGCCCTGCCTCTCCCTCATTTCCCCTGGCTGAAACTAACCGCCAGGCAGCGGAGGGGGCCAGCAGCATTAAGGAGAGGCGGGGCCTCTGCCTGCTTCTTCCTCATTTCCACCGGAAGTGAGGGAAGAAACAGAGGTCCCAGATCTCCCTCACTCAGTGGGTGCCCCTCAACCCCCCGTAGCCTGTCAGTCTCTCGGCCAGGGAAAATGAGGGAGATGCAGAGCCTTTGCCTCTCTCTCCCTCATTTCCCCTGGCTGAGGCCCGAGAGTGTGACAGGCAGTGGAGGGGTGGGCGGCACAGAGTGTGGGAGAGGCAGGACCTCTGCCTCTCCCTCACTCCTGCTTCCTCCCCCCAGCTGCCCCACGGTTAGGCCGACCCTGCGCTGAACACTCTATTCTGCTTGCTGTTTCAGCAAAGCAGCCACTTATTTATTTATTTATTTATTTATTTATTTATTTTATCAATTTATACCCTGCCCCTCCTTTAAAACAGCTCAGGGCGGCTAACAATTTTAAAAGAATAAAAAATACAGTAATATAAATTGGCCATGGTTTTGGTTGTCGGCTAGTGTTTCCTGTAAACAGTTCTCTTGAAAGTTCTACGCTCTGACAGTTGAAGGGAGGGGGAGGTAGAGATCAGCGAGGGAAAATATAGGTTTCTGCAGTTTTCTCTTACCATTTCATCTGGGGTTTAAATTTTCCCCTCTGTTTATTTATTTTTTTACTTTATTAAGTGGAAAAGAGCTCCTTTGACATATTCCCTAGGCATAAGGTTATTGTAGAGGACACCCCTGAGGATCCCATTTCAGCTAAGCACATTTTTTATGGTTGACCCTTTGCCACCCAGAAGGTCTCCCAATAGGGACCAGAGTAGAGGTTCAGGAGACAATGACCAGGTTCCCTTGGAGAGGCTGTCTTAATTGCAAACTATTTAGATAATAAGACATTTCCTGTAGACCGGAGAGCTCAGTTTACAGGGTCAAAAACTCCTTGCATTAAAATGAATGAGAAGTTTACCTCTATCAGACCATTGTGGTCATTATAGGAATTAAAGGGACCCACATTTGGACTCCTTCTCACTGCCATTAAAGCCTATAAATAAAGAACGTAAGAGAAAATCACAGGATCTAATGGCATTGGAGCCATGGATTTGGCTCAGGTCACCAGAGATAATCCTCTTCAACAGGAACTTTCTCAGTTGATGACTGGGATCAGTCACTTTGGGAATTGATGGCACTGATGCTTATTTTTGTGTTTCTGGATGAAATAGCTCTTCAGTGCAGTAGGATTTCCAATGCAGCCCCCACAAGCTGCTTAAAATAAACAGAAAGCACAGAAAAGTGAGAAATGATTACTGGCAATTAGAGGCAGTCCTCATAGTGTTTATGAGCGACTTCTTTACAGAGAGATTGCAACTTAAACCTAAATAAGGAGATAGTTGCTCTCTTCCCACCCACCCCCAACACCCACTACGTAGTTACTTTTTTCACTACTGTGGAGATACTGTAAAATTATACACTATCTATTACACAGTGCCTTCTTTGTGGTCTGTAAACTAGTTCTCTGCACTCAGGTTAAGGGAAAACAGTACAGTTGGAAAAGGTTGTATTCAATGGATTGAACAGGGCTGAATCAAAAACCTTTCCCAATTCTCACAAGAATTGAGAAACATTACCGAGATCTCGACAAGATCTTGGTAACGTTCCGAGATCTTGCGAGAATCTTGAGAAAAATTTAAAACCAGTATGCACATGTGGCTGTCAGAGCTGTTCTATGCATGTACATGCCTTTTCCAAAAGAGTGCTGGCGTCATCGGCACCATTTTGGAAAAGACTGAGCAGCCATTCTGCTCATGGCACTAGGACAGTTCATGCGCTTACAGACCATCTGCCGTTTTCCAAAATGGTGCCAGCACTGCCAGTGGCATTTTTTAAAAGCGGTATGCATGTGCAGAATGGCCTCAGCCTCATGTGCAGTGTTTTTAATTATTTTTTTGTTTGCTGTGAAGCAGCCTCAGCAAATGTGCCTCCAGTCTTCACCTGCCCCCGCAGAGAAGCAGAGAGAGCAGGGAGGAGTCCCAAAGCAGCCCTGGACTCAGAGAGAGAAAGCCAGGTGAATAGAAGGATTTTGTGGGTGTTTTTTTTGTTTTTTTTTAAGAAGTGGTGCAGGGGAGGGCAATAGGCTCACTTTACTTGGCAAGAGTCAGGGCAATTCTCAGCTCATTCTTGTTTGCAAGAACAGGGTAAGAACCCTGATTCTCACTGAGAAAAGCGAGAATCCGAGAATTGAGTAACAGCCCTAGTACTGAACTTGAATCAGAATACCCCACCAAGGTATTCTGATTCTGGAGATAAGCTATACTATTATTCCAGAGATAAATTATACTATTATATTATTAATTATTATTATTTTATTAATATAGCACTTTCAGTGCTTAAAGAAGTTTACAGTCCTCAACTAGTTCACCTTTTCAACAACCCTTTGTGGTACGTTATCCTCATGATACCCATTTTACTGATGGGGATCTGAGTAGGGATGGGCTAGCGCGGTTCGGATGTTCGGAGTTCGGACCAAACTCAGTCTGTTTGGACATCCGAACTGAACGTCCAAACTGAACTCTCAAATGACCGAACAATTCAGTCGTGTTCAAATGAGTTCGGGGGTGGGAAAAACGTCTTTTCACGGCCAAAAATTCGGTTTTGGGTTTTGAACCGAACATCCGAATGTCCGAACATCCAAACAGCGTTCTGTTCACCCATCCCAAGAGGTGAAGCTGCCTAAGACTTACCTTAGACCACCCAGTGGGTTCATGGTTAAAACACCCCAGAAGGTGGAGAAAAGGTGTTGGTTTTTTTGCTTTTATATGATTTGATTTATTGAAGATTTATGATTATTGTCAAATTCTGACACCTTTGATTTTATGCTTTTTAGGATGGCTGGTTTTTTCTGTAGTTCCATGTGGTGGTTGATCTGCATTTTTTAGTTGTTATTCTGCACGATAGCCAATGACTAATGCATAAACAATAAGCTAAATACATTTACAGCCTTCAAGATCCATGTCCAGCGCATACACAACTGGTAACTCTTGATAGTGGGGGGACACAGGAAGGAGTGCTGGGAAGGGGTTCTATAGGGCTTCTGAAAATCTTGGGGGGGAGGGGGGACATGCCCGCTGCCCCTCTCTCATGGTCCAGCCCCTCTCTCATGGTCCATGGTCCAGTTCATTCGGGAGGAAAAAATGTCTGTAGGGCTGATCCCATGACTCACTTGCACAAATGCGCCGTTACGTGGGCCCCATAGGTGCCATGCTGGGGGGTGCACATGGTTTGTGGAGGTGTGCTCCACACGGTGCTCTGTGGGACATTGGGGGGGGAGATTGGGGTGTGTGTTTGGGGTGGGTTGGAGGGGGTGAGAGACTACAGGGTGAGCAGCCAGGTTTGGGGGGCTGGGAATTGGTGAATGGGGAGGGGTGGCACAACCATAGGGGTGGTTCTTGGGTGTGGATGGTATGGTCCAGGGGGCTGGATGGCTTGCGCCCCTAGGGGACCTAGGTGCCTGCGGGAGGTGCAGCGTAGCAGTCCCCCGCTGGGGTGCGGGGAGGTGTCAGGTCCAAGGTCCACTCGTGGGGGGCTGTTGTTGCTAAATGCGAGGTCCGTTGTAAACAAGGCCCCAATTGTCCGAGATGTAATCCTGGATGGGGCTGTGGACCTCGTATGTCTTACGGAGACCTGGCTGGATGAGATGGCCAGACCAACTTTAGCCGATCTCGTTCTGGCTGGGTATGCCGTGAAGCACCAGCCCCACATGGGTGGCGGGGGATGAGGTGTAGCAATTACTTTTAGAGAGGACTGGCCTGTTAGGAGATATCTAGTTCAGGAGATCTCAGGTATTGAGGCCCTCCATGTGGTGTTCGATTTGACTGAGGGCAAGCTAGGGGTGCTGCTGGTATACTGGGCCCCTTCCTGTCTGGCGGCATCCCTTATCGCTGTAGCAGAGCTGGCCTTGGAGGTGGATTTGGGCTCCTCTAGGACCTTGGTCCTGGGGGACTTCAACAGTCATGCCGATGCTGGCCTTGTTGGGGCAGAGCGAGAATTCATGGCCGCCATGGCCACCATGGATTTCTCCCAGGAGGTTACCTACCTGACCCACGTGGGGGGGCATACCCTCGAGCTGATCTACAGTTCTGGCATTGAGGTGGGGGGGTCCGGTTGTGGGGGAGGTTAGGGCTGTGCCCTTGTCATGAATGGACCATTATCTCCTTCAGGCCAGCCTCTCAGTGCACCCCCTCCAGAAGGGGAAGGGACCAGTTAGGATGGTCCACCCTCGGAGGCTGATGGAACCCCAGCGGTTCCAAAAGGTCCTGAGGGAGTTAACCCTGGACCTGGACAGCCACTCTGTTGATGAGCTGGTCCAGCGTTGGAACAGCTTGCTGGAGGAGGCCATTGACAGAGTGGCTCTGAGA
>QEPC01006333.1:398441-456944 GCA_003113815.1 Sphenodon punctatus
GTGTGTGTGTGTGTGTGTGAGAGTGAGGGGTTTATTAGTATGTCTGTATGTGAGAGAGGGGGGTTATTGGTGTGTGAGAGAGAGTGTATTGGTGTGTGTGAGAGGGGGGTTATTGGTGTGTGTGTGTGTGAGAGAGAGAGGGGTGGTGGTTATTGGTGTGTGTGTGAGAGAGAGAAGGGGGGTTATTGGTGTGTGTGTAGAGAGAGAGAGAGAGAGAAGGGGGAGGTTATTGGTGTGTGTGTGTGTGTGTGTGTGTGTGTGTGTGTAGAGAGAGAGAGAGAGATGGGGGTTATTGGTGTGTGTGTGAGAGAGAGGGGGTTATTGGAGTGTGTGTGTGTGTGTGTGTGCGCGCGCGCACACAAGTGAGAGAGATGAGGGCTATTTGATTTTTATGCCAAAAAGACAGTGTAGCCTCATGGATAAGGTGTTGGACTTGGACCTGGGACACCACAGTCTTAGTCATTGACTAACTAGGTGGTCTTGGGTAGGTCACTGTCTCTCTCACCCTCAGTTCCTCATCTGTAAAATGACTCAGATGCTTTTAAACAGGTTTGATATGATATATCAAGAAGCCAGTTTAGATAATAAAAACATAACGACCATGATCCGCTACAGGGTGAGTCATAGGGAAAAAAAACTAACAAAAAACTCTTGTACCTTGGAAGAAGTGGGAAGACAACAGAGTACTGTGTCTTCTTTTTCCTGCAAATAATAATAATAATAATAAATAATTAATAAATAAAATAATGCCATATATAAATACCTGATTGAGTACACTGATAAGATATGATTTTAGCATTGCCAAAAGCCAGCAAAGTGTATTCTTTAATTCCCTCATGCAACCCTTCCTTAGGGAGACTCTTAATTATGGATGTAATTTCACTGCTCGATACAGTTATAAACAGAATGTTTTCCAGCACAGGGAGATAAGTGATTTTGATAAGCCGAGCATTAGAGAATGTTCAGAAAGGCACCAAAACAACCATATTTCTGTCTGTGTTGATTTGTTAATGCCACCTGTGTTGAGGGGCTTAATTGGACAGGAATCCTCTATACTTGCTGGAGAGCAAAAAGCCCCTTCTATGAGCTTATTGTGGAGGCTAATGAAGATAACTATTAATAAATGAAATCCATTCCCTGTTTCTTGCAATTGTTGAATGCACATTATCTAGGCAGGAAAGGAGGTAGGAGTGCTTTAATAATAATGTAAACCCTGGTAACTAAGGCGACATGACAGTATAGATGAGATGGCATGCAATTAATTTACTAACCATGGCAATTTTCCTATATTGGGTGGTCTTTCTTGATACTTCAGGGATTATCAAGTCATGTTTTCCCCACTCATAAATAATGATCAAGCTATCTGGAGTTTGTGCTACAAAACCTTCATCCTGCCACACACCTAGAGCTGAAACAGGTAGCTACTAGGGATGGGAAAACGCGGTTCAAAAGTTTGGAGTTCGGCCCGAACTCGGCCTGTTCGGATGACCGAACGCGAACGCAAACACGAACACACCGAACAGAACAGAACGGCGAAATGGCCTAACAGTTCAGTCAGTTCGGATTGCATTTGGGTGAGTTCGGGTGGCAAAAAAAAGGTTCACTGTAAGGTGACAGGGAGGGGTAGTACTAGTCACTGAGGAGCAGACTTCCAGGCACCAGGGGTGGAGAGGCTTGCAAGAAATGAAACTATCTGCCTCCCCNGTCTTACGGAGACCTGGCTGGATGAGATGGCCAGACCAACTTTAGCCGATCTCGTTCTGGCTGGGTATGCCGTGAAGCACCAGCCCCACATGGGTGGCGGGGGATGAGGTGTAGCAATTACTTTTAGAGAGGACTGGCCTGTTAGGAGATATCTAGTTCAGGAGATCTCAGGTATTGAGGCCCTCCATGTGGTGTTCGATTTGACTGAGGGCAAGCTAGGGGTGCTGCTGGTATACTGGGCCCCTTCCTGTCTGGCGGCATCCCTTATCGCTGTAGCAGAGCTGGCCTTGGAGGTGGATTTGGGCTCCTCTAGGACCTTGGTCCTGGGGGACTTCAACAGTCATGCCGATGCTGGCCTTGTTGGGGCAGAGCGAGAATTCATGGCCGCCATGGCCACCATGGATTTCTCCCAGGAGGTTACCTACCTGACCCACGTGGGGGGGCATACCCTCGAGCTGATCTACAGTTCTGGCATTGAGGTGGGGGGGTCCGGTTGTGGGGGAGGTTAGGGCTGTGCCCTTGTCATGAATGGACCATTATCTCCTTCAGGCCAGCCTCTCAGTGCACCCCCTCCAGAAGGGGAAGGGACCAGTTAGGATGGTCCACCCTCGGAGGCTGATGGAACCCCAGCGGTTCCAAAAGGTCCTGAGGGAGTTAACCCTGGACCTGGACAGCCACTCTGTTGATGAGCTGGTCCAGCGTTGGAACAGCTTGCTGGAGGAGGCCATTGACAGAGTGGCTCTGAGATGCCCTCTGCCTCTGTCTCGTCACCGCAGGGGCCCTTGGTTTACTGAGGGGCTGCGGGGGATGAAGCAAGTAGGCAGGAGGCTGGAGCGACGCTGGCATCAGATTCGATCTGACTTTGACCGACTTCTCCATAGGGCCCATTTGCGGTCCTATGTTGAGGCTGTGAGGACAGCAAGGAAGGAGTTCCTTGCTGTCCTCTAAGCGTCTGCGAAGTCACGCCCGGCGGAGCTGTTTTGGGTGCTGTGGGGGCTGGTTAGTCTGGCCTCTCTCCACCTGGACGGGGACGTGTCCCAGGCCCATTGTGAGGAGTTTGTCACCTACTTTGCAGACAAGATCGCTCAGATTCAGAGCGACTTCGACACTGGATTAGAGGAAGTAGGTAGAGAGTGCGAGGTGATGGAGGCCCCGTCTGGTCCATCTTTGTGGGGGGAGTTTCAGGAAGTGACATCGGCTGATGCGGTGGATGTCTTGGGGTCTGTGAGAGCCACCTGTTGTGAACTTGATCCATGCCCATCCTGGTTGGTGAAAGCCTCCAGGGAGACTTTGGGACGGTGCTGGCGGGGGTGATTAACGTGTCCTTGCAGCAGGGGAGGCTGTCGCTGGACCATCGTTGGACATGGACACAATCGCCAGCTACCGACCTGTCTCTAACCTTCCCTTTTAGTGAAGGATATTGAACGGGCGGTGGCGATCCAGCTCCAGGTGCATCTAGATAGCATTGGTTTCCTAGACCCTTTTCGGGTTCCACCCTGGCTATGGCATTGAGACGGCCTTGGTCGATGATCTCCGCCGAGAGATGGATGCAGGAAGTTCAACATTTCTTGTCCTGCTAGATCTCTCGGCTGCTTTTGATACTGTGGACTGTTGTTGAGACAGCTGTGTAACCTGGGGGGTCTGGATGGGACCATTTTTGAGTGGTTCCGTTCATTCCTCTTGGGGAGAAGCCAGCGGGTAGTGCTGGGAGCTGAAACATCTTGCCCCCACGCTTTTTTTCCTGTGGCGTTCTGCAGGGTTCTATTCTGTCTCCATTATTATTTAATGTTTATATGCATCCCTTGGGGGAGGTTGTGAGAGGGTTCGGGGTGCGTTTTCACCAATATGCTGATGATACTCAGCTGTGCCTCTCTTTTTCAGCTGACCCAGATCCTGCCGTCTCATTGCTATCCCAGTGTCTGGAGGCCATGGCGGAATGGATGTGGCAGAGCAGACTGAAGCGGAACCCCGATAAGATGGAGGTGATGGTGGTGGGGAGGGCAAGGGAGGTGTCAGCCCCCCTGATTGGGGAGGTTCGCCCTCCTGTAACTCAACAGGTTCGGAGTCTGGGGGTGGTGATGAACGCAAATCTCCACCTGGAGCAGCAGGTAGAGGGGGTGGCGAAGGCTGCCTTCTGCCAGCTGCATCTGGTGTGCAGGTTGCATCCGTACGTCTCTGGCCTGGACCTGGCCTCCCTTGTCCATGCCTTCGTCACCTCGAGGCTGGACTACTGCAATGCGCTCTACGTGGGACTTCCCTTGTTCCTGGTTCGGAGGCTGCAGCTAGTGCAGAATGCGGCGGCTCATCTCCTTTCGGGGACGGGTCGCCGGGACCACATAACACTTGTGCTCCGGGCTCTGCACTGGCTGCCAATAGCGTGCCGAGCCAGGTTCAAGGTGTTGGTGTTGATTTATAAGGCCCTTCACGGTCTTGGCCCCTCATACCTCAGGGACCGCCTCACCCTCCGCACCCCAGAGCGGCTCCTTTGGTCTTCCGGGGGTGCCTTTTTGGAGGTCCCCCATGTTAAGCGGGGGGCCACAATGGAGAGGGCATTCTCGGTGGCCGAGCCACGCCTTTGGAATTCCCTCCCGGAGGAAGCTCGCCTGGCCCCGAGCCATTTAACATTCCGGCGAGTTTGTAAAACCTGGCTGTTCGCCCAGGCCTTTGGGGAGGGTGGGTTAATGGGTTTTTATCACCCTACCCTTCCTTATTATTTTTTTGTAAATTTTTGTCCTCCCTGTTTTTGTAATTTTTTTTAATGATTGTTTTAATATTTTTTAAATTGTTTTATTTAAAACTTGTTAGCTGCCCCGAGCTGTTTGCAGGAGGGGCAGGATATAAATATATTAAATAAATAAATAAATAAAATGATCCTTTCAAACCTTTTAATTCAATGAAGAGAACCCAATAATTAAATCATGATCACAGGGAATACAGGTTAGGATACTGACATAGTGGCCAACACTCCCATGTCTTCGAGGTCGACACATAGGTTTAAACTTCTCCTGAGCTCTGTTTTGATAACTTTGTCCCCATAATTTTACAGATGGGAATAGAAATGATTTATTTATTATTATTAATTATTATTATTATTTATTCCAGCTCCAGAAATAGACCTGGCACTGAACCATCCAGATTATGGATATGGATCTCTGCCCCAAGGTGCTTACACTCTAGAAAGAACAAGGGGAGGGGCCTATAGAGAGGAATGGCAATACCATTATGAAGCGAAGACTTTGCAGGTGGACGTACTTACCTTTGTTCCCCAGGAGGAAGGGGGACTATAAGGAGAACCATAAAGGAGAAAATTGCACACGGAAATCCTCACGTTTTACACACTGCAAAGTGGTAGTACTCTGTGTTTGGAGCTGGCAGTGTATTTCAAATTCTGTCTCCAGGAACCCTCTGAGTGAGACCGGAGACAAGCCACCTGCAAACCTATTTGCATTTATCAGCAGATGGATTGGCTGGAGGGGAAATGGCAAATGCTTTTTTGGCTTAGAGTGGATTTTCAAAGCTTGACGGTAGTTATTATCCTTGCTTGAACCACAGGGAGCTGGTGGCACAAAGCCTTTGCAAATGCCTCTATCCTTTGCAGGACTGAGAAAAGCAGATTACAAAAATCATTTAGAAGGGGATCCCCCACCCAACTTGTTTTTGACTCATCCAAGCAGAGGACCAGAGGCTCAGCAGGTTTACAAAGCAATGCTCCAGTGACTTCTGTGCAGACACAATGATTACACCAGCTGCAACTCTGATTGCAGAAGGCTCATTCCAAATGGGATTGACATTTGCTGAGCCCTGGTGATGAAGCAGGCTGTGGCCCATTTAAGACTCTTGGCCACAGCTTCTTCTGGGGTTACAAGAACAGTCGAACCAAAAAGTTGAGTAGTGCTCTGCAAGAGGCTGCTGAAGGACTGACATCTCTTGTTCATTTTCCCCCCCTCCTCCTTCAAATTATCAAAAAATAAATTCAAAAACAAAAGTAACACTGCAGAGGTGTGTGTGTGTGTGTGTGTGTGTGTGTGAGAGAGAGAGAGAGAGAGAGAGGGGGGGGTTATTGGTGTGTGTGTGTGTGTGTGTGTGTGTGTGTGTGTGTGAGAGAGAGAGAGAGAGACTGACTGTGTGGGTACTGTGAGAAAACGTTAAATTTGGGAGCACATTTTTATTCCACAGGCAGAACTGGGGTACAAATGTACCCCAGAAGGTGTTATGTCTAAAAAAAATGTATGGGAAAAGGCAAGTGTTAAAGGGCCGCCAGATGTTGACCCGGGCAGTAGCCTGGGCCATGGCGGTGCTTAAACCCAGGCTGTTCCTCGGGACCATGCTCCTGGCTGTGCAAACACAGGTCCACACATCAACCGTCCCACTGTCATGTTTGTTTGGCGGCTGGGCCAAATCCTGCCCGGAGTGATGGCCCTCACTCTGGACAGCAGCGTTGTCACATAAAATATCAAACACCAAAAAGTCTAGGGGAGCAGTGTATTAAACTACCAACTACATAAAACAAACTGCTCCAAGTGAAAGGGCATAGAAAGACCAATGTTCACAAATTTAATGTCATAATATATAAACTGGAAACAATATACTGATAAAAAGATTCATTTATCAATACAAAGTATTGTACAAGCACAAAGGCTTATTATACAAAAGCAAAACATCTGATATAGCAGGGAAACATACAAATGATAGTGATCAAGCCCCACAAAAGTCAATACATGTCCACAAAAGAGACCTTATATCTAAATGTCCAACATTTCGCCCATTAATTGGCTTCTTCAGGTAACTCACTTCAGTTAAAGTCTCTTGAAACAGATGGTGAATCGCATGTTGGATCCCTTGTGGTATGACTTCAGCTTCTGGGCAAAACTACCAGATACATTGTACCCCATTTTTCCATGTGCTTTTTGCCCAACAAGGAGGGAGCTCTATTTCAGCATGTAGAAACTCTGCTTCAGACTCAGAAGCTAATAAGGGTACATACGTAGCTTGATCATGATGAAAAGATCCTATCTAAAGCAAAACACTTGCCACTGGGAAGCCTAAAGCTTTACATGGCAGTGGCAAGTGTTTTGCTATAGATAGGATCCTTTCAGCATGATCAAGCTACATGTGTACCCTTATTAGCATTTGTATGTTTCCCTGCTATATCAGATTCTTTGCTTTTGTATAATAAGCCTTTGTGCGTGTACAATACACCTTGTATCTGGTTCTTTCGGANTACCCTTCCTTATTATTTTTTTGTAAATTTTTGTCCTCCCTGTTTTTGTAATTTTTTTTAATGATTGTTTTAATATTTTTTAAATTGTTTTATTTAAAACTTGTTAGCTGCCCCGAGCTGTTTGCAGGAGGGGCAGGATATAAATATATTAAATAAATAAATAAATAAAATGATCCTTTCAAACCTTTTAATTCAATGAAGAGAACCCAATAATTAAATCATGATCACAGGGAATACAGGTTAGGATACTGACATAGTGGCCAACACTCCCATGTCTTCGAGGTCGACACATAGGTTTAAACTTCTCCTGAGCTCTGTTTTGATAACTTTGTCCCCATAATTTTACAGATGGGAATAGAAATGATTTATTTATTATTATTAATTATTATTATTATTTATTCCAGCTCCAGAAATAGACCTGGCACTGAACCATCCAGATTATGGATATGGATCTCTGCCCCAAGGTGCTTACACTCTAGAAAGAACAAGGGGAGGGGCCTATAGAGAGGAATGGCAATACCATTATGAAGCGAAGACTTTGCAGGTGGACGTACTTACCTTTGTTCCCCAGGAGGAAGGGGGACTATAAGGAGAACCATAAAGGAGAAAATTGCACACGGAAATCCTCACGTTTTACACACTGCAAAGTGGTAGTACTCTGTGTTTGGAGCTGGCAGTGTATTTCAAATTCTGTCTCCAGGAACCCTCTGAGTGAGACCGGAGACAAGCCACCTGCAAACCTATTTGCATTTATCAGCAGATGGATTGGCTGGAGGGGAAATGGCAAATGCTTTTTTGGCTTAGAGTGGATTTTCAAAGCTTGACGGTAGTTATTATCCTTGCTTGAACCACAGGGAGCTGGTGGCACAAAGCCTTTGCAAATGCCTCTATCCTTTGCAGGACTGAGAAAAGCAGATTACAAAAATCATTTAGAAGGGGATCCCCCACCCAACTTGTTTTTGACTCATCCAAGCAGAGGACCAGAGGCTCAGCAGGTTTACAAAGCAATGCTCCAGTGACTTCTGTGCAGACACAATGATTACACCAGCTGCAACTCTGATTGCAGAAGGCTCATTCCAAATGGGATTGACATTTGCTGAGCCCTGGTGATGAAGCAGGCTGTGGCCCATTTAAGACTCTTGGCCACAGCTTCTTCTGGGGTTACAAGAACAGTCGAACCAAAAAGTTGAGTAGTGCTCTGCAAGAGGCTGCTGAAGGACTGAAATCTCTTGTTCATTTTCCCCCCCTCCTCCTTCAAATTATCAAAAAATAAATTCAAAAACAAAAGTAACACTGCAGAGGTGTGTGTGTGTGTGTGTGTGTGTGTGTGAGAGAGAGAGAGAGAGAGAGAGGGGGGGGTTATTGGTGTGTGTGTGTGTGTGTGTGTGTGTGTGTGTGTGTGAGAGAGAGAGAGAGAGACTGACTGTGTGGGTACTGTGAGAAAACGTTAAATTTGGGAGCACATTTTTATTCCACAGGCAGAACTGGGGTACAAATGTACCCCAGAAGGTGTTATGTCTAAAAAAAATGTATGGGAAAAGGCAAGTGTTAAAGGGCCGCCAGATGTTGACCCGGGCAGTAGCCTGGGCCATGGCGGTGCTTAAACCCAGGCTGTTCCTCGGGACCATGCTCCTGGCTGTGCAAACACAGGTCCACACATCAACCGTCCCACTGTCATGTTTGTTTGGCGGCTGGGCCAAATCCTGCCCGGAGTGATGGCCCTCACTCTGGACAGCAGCGTTGTCACATAAAATATCAAACACCAAAAAGTCTAGGGGAGCAGTGTATTAAACTACCAACTACATAAAACAAACTGCTCCAAGTGAAAGGGCATAGAAAGACCAATGTTCACAAATTTAATGTCATAATATATAAACTGGAAACAATATACTGATAAAAAGATTCATTTATCAATACAAAGTATTGTACAAGCACAAAGGCTTATTATACAAAAGCAAAACATCTGATATAGCAGGGAAACATACAAATGATAGTGATCAAGCCCCACAAAAGTCAATACATGTCCACAAAAGAGACCTTATATCTAAATGTCCAACATTTCGCCCATTAATTGGCTTCTTCAGGTAACTCACTTCAGTTAAAGTCTCTTGAAACAGATGGTGAATCGCATGTTGGATCCCTTGTGGTATGACTTCAGCTTCTGGGCAAAACTACCAGATACATTGTACCCCATTTTTCCATGTGCTTTTTGCCCAACAAGGAGGGAGCTCTATTTCAGCATGTAGAAACTCTGCTTCAGACTCAGAAGCTAATAAGGGTACATACGTAGCTTGATCATGATGAAAAGATCCTATCTAAAGCAAAACACTTGCCACTGGGAAGCCTAAAGCTTTACATGGCAGTGGCAAGTGTTTTGCTATAGATAGGATCCTTTCAGCATGATCAAGCTACATGTGTACCCTTATTAGCATTTGTATGTTTCCCTGCTATATCAGATTCTTTGCTTTTGTATAATAAGCCTTTGTGCGTGTACAATACACCTTGTATCTGGTTCTTTCGGAGTCCAGCAGCTACCACTAGCCTTGGCTCTGAGCAGAGCTCTTCCTCGGTTTTCTTCCTCCACAGCAGCCTCCTCCCTTCTTAGGGTGAAAACAGACATGATGCTAACCACCCTTAAACCACCCTTGGTGGTTATTTATGCATGTTGCAGGGCTGCATAGGGCACCAATACAGCCCTGCAACATGCATTAATAACCACCAAGGGTGGTTAAAGGGTGGTGAGCGTCATGTCTGTTTTCACCCTTAGTTGCCTCCAGGTTACATCTTCCTGGGCTGGCTACAGCCATGCCCAGACACAGATGTCTCTCAACTAGGCAGTCTCCTGCTTCCGGTACAACACCTGCAGCTCTGCTTGCGCCTCCACCACCTTGGCACAAAGTATCTTAAAGGGCCAAAGCCCCACTGTGGCTCAACCCTGCCACATTATTATTGTTTTTTTCATGTGTTGTAAGCAGGGACCCAAGATGACTGCGTTGCTGCAATTTGCAGTGATTTTTGCAGAATCAGCTAGTCCTCACAGTGCCATGCTGAAATTGCAGTGACACTGCAGTGGCGGCTGTCTGCAGGATCTTTAAATCCTGGTTCAGACAAGCTTGTCACCTGACCCCAAACTAAAACTGCTGCTGCAGCTGCCGTCTGTCCGGGAGGTGTGACCATGACCCGACAGTAAATAGGCCCCTGGGAGATGAATTGTGGGTGGGTGGGATCTGAAGGCCCTTGTTTGGGTGAGGGAGGTCTGGGGTTTTAATATTTTATTTATTTTATTTATTTATTTAGTCAATTTATATCCCGCCCCTCCTGAAAACAGCTCGGGGTGGCTAACAATTTCAAAAAAAAAATAATATTTTAAACACACTCGTAAAATCACAACAATTAAAACATGGCTAGGGTGACACTAATTGATACAATAAATAAGGGTGGAGGGAGATAAAAAAAACCTAACCTCCCCCCTCCCCAAAGGCCTGGGTGAACAGCCAGGTCTTGCAGATTCGCCGAAATATTAGAAGGCTTGAGGCCAGACGAGCTTCCTCCGGGAGGGAATTCCAAAGGCGCGGCCCGGCCACCGAGAATGCCCTCTCCATTGTGGCCCCCTGCTTAACACGGGGGACCTCCAAGAAGGCACCCCCGGCAGACCAAAGGAGCTGTTCTGGGGCATGAAGGGCAAGGCGGTCCCTGAGGTACAAGGGGCCCAGATCATGAAGGGCCTTATAGATTAACACCAATACCTTGAATATGAAGTGGGAATTCTGGGGTGCTGAAATTCCAGAGGATTTGAGTCATGTTTAATTAGCAAAGTTGTGATTCTATGTCAAACCAGTTGCAAATTTGCTTCCCAGCATGCATAGTTATGCAAATCAAGTTAATTATGCAAATATTAATGTTCACGGTGAATTTGCAGAATTTGGCTTCACTGGTTGCAGAATTTAAGATTTTTTGGTGCAGTGAACTCGAGTTCCTGGATGTAGGTTACCCTGAGCCATTGTGGGAAGGATGGTGCATAAATAAATTAAATTAAATTTGTACCCAGTGCTAGATTCAGGGAAGTTAGGGCCCTGTGCAAAATGGTTATGAGGTCTCATTACTAATACAGGAAGGTTGATGGCTACTATTGCTGAAGTAAAGCTGACATGATATGGTTTGCTTTGATGGGGATGCTGCTCCTTCCTCACTAGTTCTTCACAAGGACACAGTGCATGGGACTGACATACTTGGCCCAATCATGTCTGATTCACCATCTTGGCCCACATAGGGGCCCCACATACAGCTCTAGACTTCCATCACCACCCCCAGGAAGAAGTTGACCTACTTGCTACAGACCTGCTTCAGGGAGGAGGAAACACTCCCACTTGGGCCTCACTCCCATTGCCTGTCTGATTGGCATGCCAGGCTCCTCCTGGCCATGGGCACTGGGAGTGGGGGGGAAGGGGTGTGGTTGCACCACCCTGATTCCCGTCTGACCGCTCCTTCTAGCCTGTGTGGTGGGAACAGAGCCATGTCACAAGGGGGGGGGGCAGATTTCCTGCCCCTTTCTGAGCAGTGTGGCACTTGGAAAGGGACAGGGCCACACGCAAAAGAGGCAAGGCAGAGAGACTCCTTTCCAAGATAGTCCCCTGGAGTACATCCTGCCAGTACCCCGATCCTGGCTTTACAGGCATTAGGAAGCGGCACATTTCACCTATACCATTGGCACATGATGTGGCTGATCAAAGGTCTAGAAGGACTGAGCTAGTACCAAAGACCACTAGGTGGACATGCACTGCAGTGAGTGGCTACTATGCAGACCTGTACCCAGTACTGCCCCCACAGAAAGATATCCTAGAGTGAGACTACAGCTGCCCTGATCTATGGGAGACACTCCAGTTGTTTATCCCCAGTAGATACCAGACTATCTGACCCCCACTACAAGCAATAAGGCACCCTTCAGACATACACTAAGCCCACCAGATACATGGCCCCACCTTCTTGCCCCTCC
The DNA here is from genome assembly GCA_003113815.1 of Sphenodon punctatus. Classification (NCBI taxonomy): domain Eukaryota; kingdom Metazoa; phylum Chordata; class Lepidosauria; order Sphenodontia; family Sphenodontidae; genus Sphenodon; species Sphenodon punctatus. The sequence goes on from QEPC01006333.1 coordinate 410,360, forward strand.
CCGCAGGATACACACCGACTCACCCATTAGAAAAAAAGAAGACGTTACCATAATTAGTTTTCAATGTTTCATTAAAGTAACATCCCCTTCAAGGGATAGGGCTCCCTGCATTGCATGTGCTACAAGCCCATAGGTTATGCATGTGTTGTTATTACTTGTTTATTTGTGGGCCCTATGTGTTGGGGTCCTCTCCTGAATCACTATGGACCTTGCATATGTCAGGGTTTGAAGCTCTGGGGGCCCATATTGGACACAAATGCTTCTTACAATCACGTTATCATTACAAGTTTATTAATGGACCCCATGTATTGGGCTCCCCCCGCTGTAGCCTCCCCCCCCCAAACAAATACACCTCTGTATGGTTACAGTTGGTGTAAACCAACAGACAGACAGAGTGCCCCAGTCCCTGGTGGACTGTCCATCTACAGGCAGACCACCAGAAGTTGAAGCGGAGCAGGCGGCACTGGCCTGAGGTGGAGCTGTGGTCCATCTGCTAAGTGGACCAACACTGCAGTTCCACTTTTGGCCAGCTGTTGTCCTGGGCAATACCAAAGAGTTTTGGGCAGCAGCCTAGAGCATGAGGTGATCTGCCTACAACTCTATGGTGCATGAGAGGGGGTGCCACACAGGCCGACTGTGGGCCAGGGAACCACTGGGTCCCTTTAAATCCAACCCAGGTGGGACTGGACATGGAGGTGCCCTCCCAGAGCAGCTCCAGGGATGGCCATCCCTGCATCCATCTAAAAGTACCATATGTCTGCATTTTATCTATTTATTTAGATTTTTTTATCCCACCTATCCCTTAGGCTGAGGGTAGCTTACAATTCTTTAGCTTATTCACTGTAACATTAACACAACTAATTAACTCAAACTCTTAATCCTCACAACAATCCTGTAAAGTAGGTTAGGATGAGAGATCTGTGACAGGCTGAAGGTTACCCAGTGAGTTCATGAATAAGATGAGACTTGAACCAAGGGCCTCCCCCTAGCTCCTAGTCCAAGTACTGCACTCTTAACCACTACACATCGGTTTATTATTATTATTATTATTATTATTATTATTATAAGCATTTCTATAGCGCCACCTGTGTACCTGGTGCTTTACAGAATAATAAGATAGACGTCGTCCCTGCCTATGGCTTACACCTAATAGACTTGGAGGGGGGAGACAAGGAGAGGGGACATAGGAAGAGACACGGGATAAATAACTTTCAGTGGATGCGAAGTCTCAGGTGCACGTGCTTGGCTTGGTTGCATCTAGGCAGGAGTCTGTGGGGAGGGCAGACAGTAAATGTTGAAGGAAAGTTCTAGCAGGCGTCGGGAAAGGCGGGGAGAAAAAGGTGGGTTTTGAGGAGGGATTTGAAGGTGCGGAGGGAGGGGGCAAGGCGGATGTGGGAAGGGAGGGAGTTCCAGGCATGGGGGGGCAGCAAGGGAGAAGGGACAAAGGCAGTTAGGGGAGCAGGGGAGACGAGGGAGAGCAAGGGAGGGGGCAGAGGAGGAGCGGAGAGTGTATGCAGGAGTGTGTAAGGAGACTTGGGATGAGAGGTAAGAGGGAGCCAGGTTGTGAAGGGATTTGTACGTGAACACCAGGAGTTTGTGAAGGTTGCGTTGTGGAAGGGGGAGCCAGTGAAGCGAGGAGAGGCTGCACATGGTCAAAGCGATGGGCTGAGTGGATGACCCTAGCAGCGGAGTTTTGGATGGAGATAAGGGGGGACAGGTGAGAACGGGGGAGGCCAGTAAGGAGGAGGTTAGTGGTTACAGTAGTCAAGGCGAGAGATGACCATGGCATGAACAAGGGGTTTGGGAGAGGAGATGGAGAGAAAGGGGTGAATCCGAGCAATGCTGTGGAGGGTGAAGCGACAGGACTTGACAACAGAACTGATGTAAGTTTTAAAGGAAAGATGAGTATCGAAGACGAAGCCCAAGCTACAGGCTTGGGGAACGGGGCGGATGGTGACTCCATCAATAAGGATGGACAGGGAAGAGGGAGAGGAAGGGCAGGGAGAAAGATAAGGAGCTCAGTCTTAGCCATGTTGAGCTTGAGCTGACGTTGGGACATCCAGGCGGAGATGTCAGGAAGACAGTTGATGAGGCGAGCTTGGACAGATGGGGAGAGAGAGGAGGTAGAGAGAGAGAGTTGAGTGTCTTCAGCATAGAGGCGGTATTGGAAGCCGTGGGAGGCAAGGAGTTTGCCAAGGGACAGGGTGTAGATAGAGAAGAGGAGTGGGCCCAGAACAGAGCCTTGGGGAACCCCAACCGAGAGGGAGGAGGATTTGGAATTGTGAATAGAGACACTAAAGGAGCGGTCAGAGAGGTAGGAGGAGAACCAGTCAAGGACAGAGCCACAGAAGCCTAGGGAGCTGAGAGAGTCCAGTAGGAGTGAGTGGTCGACAGTGTCAAAGGCAGCAGAGAGGTCAAGGAGGACAAGAATGGAGTAAAAGCGCTTAGATTTAGTGACAAGTAGATCACTGGNCTGACCCCATGTGGGTATTGAGCGTGATGAACATCTGGCGCGCGCTGTTCAGACGTTCAGGGCCCTTTGGCCCCACGGGGGGGTTCAGCGTGGTTCAGTGTGGTTCAGCGTGATCTCGTAACATCTGAAATCACCCAACATCAGAAACCAGGGATGATGAGCGGGTATAGAAAAGGTAGTGGAGTTCATTCTTTTCTACGACACCCCCCCACCTTCACCAGAATACAGGAACTCAGAGACATGGGTGGCTTGAGGGACAGCAGCTATGGTGAGGTTGGTAGATGTCCTACCTTGACAAAAATGGCGAGCAGGGATACTGCATCTCTAGAAGGACTGTTACCACTGCGGTGGCTCCAGAGAACCACTGCAAGTAGGGATCAAGTGCCGGCCTAATTTTCTCCTCTAAGCATCACCTGTGATTAGAGTTGTAATGCGTACTTAAATTAGTACCCACAGACAATACCCGCATTTTCAAGTACTACATCAAGTATTGGTGGGATTTATCTGTGTGGATGGTTGGGGCGTGGCAAGTCTTGCAGTGGTGCAAGAGCCTGGACTAGATGACCCTTGTGGTACCCTCCAGCCTTGTGACTCTGAGTACTCAGTGGACTACCCGGCTACCAATAGGGTACCCAGATACCCCCCAAATCGGTAACTTCCAGTGTCATTTGTTAAAATTTCCCGATTACTGGTATTAGGATGGAAAGGAAAACAGAAAAAAATCAGTAGAAAAAACAAACAAATCAGGAATGGAAATAAAAACAATGGAACCAGAAATCAACTTTCCAGGACAGAAAATTAAAACATAGGTGCTGAGGAATGTGTGGTTAGGACCAAGGCATCTGTTAATTCAGGGAAATTAGAGTACCCTAATATAGAGGACATGAAATAAACTGAGGGAGCTCAGGTGGAAATCAGTGCAGAACAGGCAAGTATAAATGATTCAAATATACCTGAAATGATTACTTATAATGAGCAGACTAGGAATAAAAATGACAATAATACATCTAGGTGTCTATATGCAAATGCTAGAAGTCTAAAAAGTAAGATGGAAGAATTAGAAAGTATGGCACAAATTGAAGATCTAGATATAATAGACATCTCAGAGACCTGGTGTTACAAGGGGTTATTTCAGATGTGACGGGGAGCCTATTGGCCCTGTCACGGAATCACCTTTTGATTCTCTGCCGGAATCAAAATGGCCTGCCGTCACAGACGGGTCGGCTGATTCCGCTGGGGAATCTGGGGTGTGTGTGTTTGGCTGTGTGGTGCAATGTGCGGCTGCACAGCCCTGCCCCCCCATGCTCCCCAGGCTGACCGCCCTCCAGGAGATGGGCCGGCGCAGTGGCCAATCTGGCCGCTGTGCCTGATTCCATCCCGGGGTCTGGGCCACAGCCCAGAATCGGTGGTGGTAACAGATGTTACCGGCCGCCGATTCTGGACCGTGGTTCAATTAACCACGCTTTTGGAGATGGTGCTTGGACCATCCTTGAAAGCGTGGTTATTTTGCTCACCGCTGGTGGTTCACTGTGGTGAACATCTGGCGGCAAGCAACCAGACGTTACGCGACCATCCGCCACCACAGAGGATTTTCCGTGGTTGACCATGATCGTGTAACGTCTGAAAATACCCAAGGATAACCAATGGGACACTGTAATACCAGGGTACAAAATATATCAAAATGACAGAGTAGTTCAAGTTGCATTTTTTGACTATCTGTGTTTCAATATATTGGAAATCAGAATTGGCCTCTCTGTATGATAGCTTCCTAAAGAGCTGTCCTATAGTGACCTTTCTACTGAACTCTTGACCATGCACTGGAATAGATGTAATCAACCTGTATACTGGAATAGGAGATGTAATTAGCCAGTCTGTCACTTAAAGAAATCAACATTCACTGTTGACTAGAGTCAAGAGATATGACTCCCAATCAGGGCAGGAAGAGGTCTTGTTTTTTTGGAGTTTACTAATTGTTAATCCTATCTTAGATGATAGTCACCTGTTTTAGTAAGTATCAACAGGCTTCTTACTATGTACTTTGAGAAAATCCTCCCTGTCAGCAGTTTTGACCTGACGTCATTTTTAGCTGACTTCCAAGCAATTTTCTTTCTATAAGAAGGGAGAGGAGAAATGGATTTTTCAGAAACAGTTCCTTCCTTGGAGCTTTTCTCATATCCATATGGCAGTATGGGAAAAAGGACTGGGTAATATGAATGTATATTCTTTATGATGCATTGAGTCAACCATAGCAATAATACTTAGAGCATATGTTATATCTTATAGATGTTAAGATCTTTGAATTTGTAATAAGAGCTGTTCTTTGAACAGAAATGTCTTCCCAAACCATGTGTTTTTAACTGACACAGTTTCTCTTTTGTACTATGTCTTTATTTGAACTTAAGTAAACTATTGCTTTATATTTATAATATTCTTAAGTCTCATAACTTCATTTATAAATAAATATTGTCTCTTTAATACTTTGCTGAGCAGCTAGCTTATTAGCAAAGTGTAAACTGAGTTTCCACATATTGCAAAAGAGCGCCCTATATCCAGATCAGATCATGTCAGGCCTGGACCACTAAGCGCATTTTCCCTTTGAGGAAACTGAGGCACAAACGCAACACAAACTGGTGTTGGGGTGGCTCTCTCTCTCTCTCTCTCTCTCTCTCTCTCTCTCTCTCTCTCTNTCTCTCTCTCTCTCTCTCTATATATATATATATATATATATATATATATATATATATAAAGTTTATTAGTGTATAGACTTGCCATCACACAAACATAAAAAGGAACACCAAACAGCAAACATACAACCATACAAAATGCAAAATACAGAAATCATCAGCCAATGGGCGGCCCAAAGCATCCCAATTTGGCCCATAGCAAAATCAAAATCAAATCCCAAGTCCCACAGCCAGGGTCCCCCATTTAGGTTACAACTTGAGCCTCCCTGTCACCTCTAAGTGCAAGCACCTTAAAGAGGAAGTAGGCCACCTTCCTCGTAGTCATCTCGTCCTGGCCCCCCAACAGTTTCAACAGCATCTGATGATCATTCCAGTTTGAATCCAAATAAGGGGAAATCCACTTAGCACAGAGATCTGAATACCGTTCACAATGCAGCAAAATATGTTCCAAGGTGTCGGGGAGCTGGCAATCACAGAAAGGAACAATCAGGGACTTCCCCCTAAAACATCCCTCAACCACACCTGAGGGAAAAACATTCATTCTGGCCATTGTAAAGCATCGACGGGCCTGAGGGGTCAAATGAAATTGTAAATAGGAGGGTGTAACAAGGGGGGTATCGTGTAACTCCCTGACTAGGGCCAATGAGGTCTTGTCTCTAAGAATAGCAGTCTCCTCTTGGAGGGTAATATCCATCAGTCTCTGTAAAAAAATGATTCCTGGTGCCATCATAGGAAAGAGAATATAGATCATCCAAAGCCAGACCCATCCGACATAACTTGGATCTGACTTGGGTTACCCAGTAGTTATCCTCAGCCAACACCAACGTAGCCAATGGGGCAGTGCAGGAAAAATGCAGCTTCAGCCCGTACCCAATAGCCAATCTCCAGACCTGAGACGCAATAGGGATAAGCCCACGCTCCTTTTGGAACGCAACATTGGGTGCATGATTTGGCAAGGCCAAGAGCGACCTCAGAAACATGTTCTGAACCCTTTCTAATGGCCCAAACTTCCCAGCTGTCCACAGTTGAGCACCATACAGAAGTTGTCCTAAACATTTACCTTTAAAGACCTGGATGGCTGGCAATACCAGATGGGGGTGGCTCTATATGTTAAGGACAACATTGAGTCAAGTAGGATTAAAATTTTGCAGGAAGGGAACTGTATTATGGAATGTCTATGGACCGAAATTCCTTGCATAAAGGGGAAGTGTATAGCACTGGGGCTATATTATCGCCCCCTGACCAGGATGGTGAGACCAACTATGAAATGCTAGCAGAGATTATACAGGCTACTAAAGTTTGTAACTTAATAATAATGGGTGAATATTGACTGGGTGAATGTCTCCTCCGGGCATGATATGGAGGTAAAGTTTGATGATGCCGTAAAGGACTACTTTTTGGAGCAGCTGGTCCTGGAACTAATGAGAGGAGAAGCTTTACTTGTGTCTAGTCCTAAGTGCAGTGCAGGATGCATGTGTATTTTATTTTCATTGTTATAATAATGAAAAAGAAATCTGATTTTTTTGTTTTTGTTATTGAGTAACAAAAATGAAAGAACATGATAATGAAAAAATGAAAAAAAACACCAATTGTTTTGTTGTTACAAATTAATAGGAAAAACCTGAAAAACACATTTTCAGATGTACACTTTTTGATTTACATCCAATATTGGTGAAGCTTGGCAGTATTCTACTCCCAATGGAGGGCAGGCATTCTGGGTGCCATACTTCAGACAGTTTGGACAACGGGATACAATTGTACAAGCAGTTCACACTCTTTATTTTACAAAATTCTGTGTCCGCATTCCTGGCTATATCGTCGTTGTCTCCCATCAGATTTGAATGAACCTTGGCACGGTTATACGACTCCCTAAGAGTACTATGTCTGTGAAATGTCAGAAGGATTGGATAAAAGGTTATTATGTTATAAACAATTTACTTGTAAATACATTACTGGCTGTAACATATATTTTTTCTATTCATTTTACATGAAATTTGGAAGGATTCTATCAAAAACCTTCAGGATCATCTCTGCCAAACTGAAGTTTGGAATGAAATTTGGAAGGATTCTACAAAAACCTTCAGAATCATCTCTGCCAAACTGAAGTAAGATTTGATAAAGGGTCCAAATTTTATAAGCAATTGAGGTTTCCGTCTTGAAGACTTTCATTATTCAGATAAATAGTACATGCCGTGCCATTCAGAGACAGGCATGGCAGGGGGGAGAGGGATGTAGAAGAGTGGGGAGAAGCCCAACAGATTGACAGACCCATTGACTGGCCAATTACTGCATGCTTCCAGCTTTATAGGAGGAAGAATCGGTGGTGGCTTCAAGGCGGGTATAGAGGGTAGATATAAGCTGTTGTTCTTTGGTCCTGCTCTTTGTCTGTGGTTAGTTCTGGCTTTGGTCAATGCATTTTCTCATACTTTTCTGGCAGGCTTCATGTGTGTGTGTGGGTGGGTGTGTGTTCATGCGTGCTAGAGCTCACGGCGAGATGAGGTAGAATTATAAGAAAGATCTGATTAATGGACCCAAAGTTATAAGCCTTCATATGATCTGGAGAGTATGAGCCTATGCCAGGGATTCTCTTATGTTTGTCACTGTGGTACAAGATGCGCTTGTGATGCCAGTTGGCCAGTAGAAATGTCACCCATTTATCATTCTCTGCTGCGACCACCCCAACCCCTTTCCCTCACTTGTTACTGTTGGAAGCATCTTGCCTAGGAAAGAGCCAAGAAGGAATTCTCTCATGTCCTCTGTCACAGTGCTGCAGGATGTGCTTGTGATGACAACTGGCCAGTGTGGAAGAGTGAACCATGTCTCCTGATTGCTGGGATGCTTCCCCCTGCCCTCTGCCTTGCTTCCTGAAGTCCCAGTTGTCCCTTCTATGCCCGCCTCAGAGCCACCCAGGATTGGTCATCGAAAACTGGAAGCATGGAGTAAGAGAGGCAATCACATCTCTGTCCCAGCCAGGGTGTCTTTGAAATGTGAAGTCAATTGGACAGAGGAGATATCTGTCATCTCTGCTGTTTGGCACAGGCGTCAGTCTTGGCGGGCACCTCAAGTGAGTGGGGGTGTCCGTCAACTTTCAGAAAACACCCCAGGAGCAGGCAGGAGGATGTTGGACAGCACCCCGGGTGCATGGGGATTGGATTTATGTAGCTAGCGGAACTCTTGCAGTGAGCTGTAGCACGCGCGCGCACACACACAAAAAGTCTGCCATAAAAGTATGAGAAAACGCTCTGACCAAAACCAGAAGTAAGCAGACACACACAAAAAAATGCCCAAAGAACAGCAACTTATATCTACCCTCTCTGCCCGCCTTGAAATCACCACCAAGGGAAACTTCAATTGCTTATAAAATTTGGACCTTTTATCAAATCTTACTTCAGTTTTGCAGACATGATCCTGATGGTCTGTGATACAATTCTTCCAAATTTCATGTAAAATGAATGGACAAAACAAATGTTACAGCCAGTAATGCATTTACAAGTAAGTTGCTTATGACATAATAACCTTTTATCTAAACCTTCTGAAATTTTGCAGACATAGTAATCTTAGGGAGTGGAATAACCTTGCCATGTTCCATTCAAATCAGATGTGAGACAAAGACTATGCTGCCAGAAATGTGTACAAAGAGTTTTGTAAAATAAAGATTTTAAACTGCTTATATATTCGTATCCCTTTATCAAATCTGTCTGACGTATCGCACGCACACAGAATGCACTCCATTGGCAGTATAATACTGACAATCCTCACAAAAATGTGATGTAAATCAAAAAAGGTATAGTCAAAAATATGTTTTTGAGGTTTTTCCTGCTAAGTTGTAATAACTAAATTAAATGTTTTCATTTTTTCATTTTGTTCTTTTGTTTTTTTTGTTCAATAAAGAAAATGGAAAATCCATGTTTTGTTTTCATTATTGTAATAACAAAAACGAAATGCACACCCCTAGTGTGGATATCATCTCAATCCCAGCTCCTTCTGTCATGATCTTGCCTTTTTAAATATTCTGATGTCCCCTTGGTCTTTCTTAGGTTCACTGCACCCCCCATAAATACCATCCTCCCCAATGCTCATGTCTGTACATCCTGGTTTAGAGTCAGGGTTTGACCTAGATAACCTTGGAGGCTCTTCCAAGCGTACGATTCTAGAACTCCCTCCTTTACTGAAGATGTTTCCCTTTCTACTTTTAAATCTGAAGTTGTTCTCTGCTCTTTGTTGTTTTTTAGCGAAAAGGGATGACTTGATAGAAAAGTACTTTATCCATGTTTAACAAGCCGGCTCTTAACTTTCTTGTGATTCACAGAGCTCTTGCTGCAAGTCTGTCACCTTTATTTTAAAAGACTTTCCTCTGCATTGATTGTTGCACTTCCCCCTGACCCTCCCTAGCCTAATTTTTTTTTGGGGGGTGGGGGGAGGTCAGGGAGTTAGGACTGCATTTTCCCCAGCCATTTTCAGCAGCGAGTTTCTGCTGCCAGCCTTGTTAAATGATCACTCTCTTCCTTGTTACCATTATTCTTTATGGGCCCAATCCCAGGTGCATGCACACACCACTAGGGCTGATGTGGCAGCAGCTGTTACCGTGCCATGATTCCATTCCACCATTTTGGAATTGCCCGCGCCACACTGAGGCTTTTCTGCTGACATTCCACTCATTCCGCCGGCATTCTGCAAATTCAGAAACTATCAGAAAAATTGTGGAATTGTCAGAAACTGTCGGAAAATTGCTGTTCCGCTATTTTGTGGCACTGGCGGAATGGCGGAAGTAGCGGAAATGTCATGTTTCCGCTATTTTGCAAAGCCTGCGGAAGTAGCGGAATGAAAGCCTCTGCCATGCCATACCACTAATAGCGGAAACGCTGTTTCCGGTGGAAATAGCTACCGCTGTGACATTCTGCTACAGCCCTACACACCACACACGGGATGTGTGCACACCATGAGCCTACCACGTGTAACACATGTATGCCATGCACTTGTTGGGTATGCATCCTGCACTAGGAGCCAGCACACACTGCACACGCTTGGTGCAGGCATGTCCCTTGGATTGTCCCCTAAACAGAGCTGAATCAAGTACCCACCTGTCTAATTTACAATACCTGAATTGACCCCAACATTTTGGGTACTAATCGGTACCCAATTAGGACCCTTTTCAGAACCCGATGTTCTGAAATATCTCTAAATGTTCCAGAATGTCGACTTCTGGTCTTGGAATATAGGCTTCCAGTCCTGATTGCTTTTGGTTTTCCATCCTGTTTTTTCCATCGGTTACCAGAAAATTGGTCACAAAAACACCAGGCACTCGACACAGTACCTGAAAATGCAGGTAGTACCTGTGGGTACTAAATTGGGCACCTGTGTCATCAGTAGCCAATGACAACTTCCTTGTTGCTCCATGAATGTTACTTAATACATGATTTCTGTTAAAACGTGAAAATAAAATAGAATTTCTTTTGCCTATTCAGAGAAACTTAAAATTTCAGACTTTGAAATTGACATTGTATAAGGTCCCACTGCCATTACCTGTGGGGGTGGGGCCAGTGCTGGCAGCTGATTCTCGGCCGCAGCGGATCTCCGAGCCCTGACAACGCGGCCAAGGGGGCGAAGCCAGCAGGGCCCACCCCTCGCACAGCTGATAACATAGGGACTGGCCCGCAGGAGAGACTGGAAGAGAGCCGTGGGGCGGGTCAACCAATTGCACTTCGGCGCGCAGCACACCTGCACTCCAGGCAGGGCAGGACAAGCCCTACATAAGAAGGAGCCAGTGGCAGAGAAGGCTGCCGGTGATCAGAGTTTGTTGTGAGAAACTGACCCTTGTGAATTGGTGTTTGTGTAGACTGAAGATGTGGCGCGAGTGACGGTGTGGTTCGAGAGTTTGAAAGTAAGTGTGTGTGTGTGTGTGTGTGTGTGTGTGTGTGTGTGTGTGTGTGTGATTTCAGTGCATGGTGAAGCCGTATCCCTGTCCCCTCACAGTGTAGGCCCTTCCCTTTATGTGTCTCCCCGGGAGTGTGTGTATCTTTGGGTTTCCCCTTCCTACCCTCCAGAATCCTACCCCCGTGACCCTCACAATCACATGGAATTCTTCCCTGGGGAGCAAGAGCAAGCACGTGTGGTTGGGTGTGTGTGTGTGTGGTGAGCTGAGAGAAGTGTGGGCCGTCTCCATTCTCGGCACTTCTGACATTCAAACTTCTTTGAATGGCCATTTCAGGCTTCAAACTCCCCCCCCCCCCCCTTTCAGACTATCAGTGTTTTCTACAGGTCAATGTGTTAGGGACGGGTTGGAGAAGGAAGGATGGGGACTCCCACTCTTCCGTTTCCTAGATCCAGCACTCCTGGGGAAGTAAAAAGACCCTTCAGGAACTTATATGGCCCTAGTATTCCCTTATGGGATGAGGCCAGATCATCACCAAGGCGATCCCTGGTGATGATCTGGCCTCATCCCATAAGGGGATACTAGGGCCATATAAGATCCTGAAGGGCCTTTTTACTTCCCCAGGAGTGCTGGATCTAGGAAACGGAAGAGTGGGAGTCCCCATCCTTCCTTCTCCAACCCGTCCCTAACACATTGACCTGTAGAAAACACTGATAGTCTGAAACGGGGGGAGGGGGGGGGGAGTTTGAAGCCTGAAATGGCCATTCAAAGAAGTTTGAAACTTCCCACCTATGCGAGGCAAGCCGCCTCCCCACACACCATATTATTTTAACCAGAAACAAATTTTACCTCCCCTGTGCCCCTGCTGAGTGGTCATTCACATCTTGGCAAAGTTGAACCCGCAGACAAAGTACAGTCACAGTGCACCAAAACCCCTCAGTAAAACTAAAATAATCCCTCTCCGGCCTCTATTTACTTATTTATTTATATTGATATTTGTATGCCACCCCCTCCTGCTACAAGCATCTCAGGGCAGCTAATAACATTTTAAAATATATAATAAAATCCATTAAAATCGACTGTCACTGGGTGGAGGCCTCTCAGGGGTAAGTCCATGCAGGATCAGGGATCAAGCATCAGTCTCATTCAGGGAATTAACTCAGTTATTCTTTAATCCAACTCTCCACATTACTTAACAATGTCTCCACCCTAGGCATAGTCCATATCCAGGCATAGTCCCTTTAACTGGGTCTTCAGCCCCTGGTTTCAACAAGCCTTAGCATAATCAAACAGTTACTTTTCTTGTCTTATCCAATCTACTCACTTTCCTTCTGTATCCAAGTAGCTTGCATCAGCCCAGTCCCAGCTTAGGCTATCGCATAATCCCCCTTGCAAAGTCCTTTCAGAGGAGCTTACCACCTAGCTCAATAGCCCAGACCTCAACTGCATCTCTAGATCTGCTGCTTCTCTTTTGTACCCTGAGCCATACTCCAAACAAAGTCACTTCCTGTCTTGGCCATTTTGTATTTGGCCAGCGGCCATTTTGGCTTCCCTCAGAATGGCCTTCACTCTGCCACATCAACATGTTTAACCCCACATTAAAATAACTCAACACTAAAACAATAAAACCCCACCCTAGCCCAACCCACCCATCCCATCTCCCTCGGTGAAAGCCCGGCAGAACAGCCAGGACTTACGCTGTCTATGGGAAGAGGGGAGGTCAAAGGCCAGGCGGACCTCCAATGGGAGGGAGTTCCATAGCCGCGGTGCAACCACTAGGAATGCCCTCTTCATGGTTTACACCCAGGAAACATGGGGGACCTCAAGGAGGGCAACCCCAGCCAACCGCAAAGATTGATCCAAGATCTGGAGGGTGAGGTGGTCCTGCAGGTAGGTGGGGCCCAGGCCATTTAGGACTTTGAAGGTCGAAAACAACACCTTGAATTGGTCCCAGAAGATTACTGGCAGCCAGTGCAGACAGCGGAGCACTGGAGTAATGTGCTTGCATCAGCCTGTCCCCTTCAGGAGACGAGCCGCCGCATTCTGTACCAGCTGCAGTCTCCGGGCCATCACCAAGGGTAGCCCCACGTAGAGCGTGTTACAGTAGTCTAATCTTCAGGTAATAAAAGCATGGATGATCATGACCGGGTCCAAGTCTGAGATATACGGACAAAATGCACCCTTCGCCACAGCCCCCACCTGGACATCCAGCCGACGCTGCAGATCTAGGTGCACCCCCAGACTATGGACCTAAGATAGCAGGGAAGGACTGACCCCATCAGCGATGGGGGCCATCACTCCCTTGGCTTTCCCCACAACCATCACCTCCGTCTTGTCGGGATTTAATTTCAAGCAGCTCACGCTCATCCAATCCCCCACAGCTGACGAACACTGGATAAGCACTGAGACTGCCAGTCCTGGATCTGATGAAAAAGAGAGAGATAAATGGGTGTCATCAGCCTATTGATGACACCGTACACCATGGTGCCAATTTGTCAACCAGCAGTGCAAGCAGCAGCAACACCCACTTTAAGTATATTAGGCGCTGGTGGCAACCCCTGGCATTGCCCCTAGTATATGGAAAGTCCAAGGACAGGGAAAGTGGAACTTGGCAGATCCCTCTGGCCACCATGGTGCCAAGCAGTGCAAGCAGCATGCATGCAGCAGTGTCACTTGCTTATTTTTAAAAAAATGCATGGCATTGGTGTGGCATTGGTAATTTGGACAGCTCAGGCCAGGGGAAGAGGAGCAAGGCAGAGATCCCACTGGCCTCCATGGTGCCAAGCAGCAGGTGGCAGCAGTATGTCACCCAGTTATTTATTTATTAAATCATGACATGGTGGAAACAAGTAACCCCTGTCCCCCAACATTGTCCCTATGGCCAGGTCAGGCACCCCTCCCCCCCAAGCCAATTACTTATAGATCAGCAGTGTAGCACACAGCCAACTTCACCAAAAAGAATGGAAAATGGCTGTACAGCCACTTTTATATTGCCCCTGCCAGCCAATCAAAACCTGTCCTGTGGTTTCTCCATCACTCCACTGTCCCCTCCCATATCCCGCTCCGACCAAATATGGCACTAAGTTTAGTTTCCTAGCTCAGAGAAGCTAGGGTCAACCACCTGGGTCACTCCAGTCATGTGCACAATGACGCCAGCACTCGATCGAGGTTTTCTGAAGTTTTTCGGAGACCGAACTTGGTACTCGGAACTTCAGAACTCAGAAATTCAGAACCGGGGAACCAAATCCCAGGTGAATTCTGAAATGTTCCTTCCAAGGACCGAGTTTCAGAACTAGCTGATTTTCTAGCTCAGTTAAGTTAGACCAGAGGTAGGGAACCTTTCCACCTACTACAGGTACATTTTAAAAATTAGTCCAGGCTCTGCAGGTCAGGTAGGAGTTGAGGTTGTGAGTTCTTAAAACATAGCAGCATAGAATCGTAGAGTTGGAAGTGACTGCAAAGGTCATCTATTCCAGCACACTGCTCAGTACAGGAAATCCACAGCTAAAGCATCCATTCAGTACTGGATATTGTTTAGGAGGTTGAAGGGTTGTCCAAAAGACAATCAATATCCAATAATAATCGCTCTGCCCATTTCATCTCTACCAAGCACCAAATATTAAATCAACAAAATAAACAGATGATGATGAAGTATTTATATAGTGCCAGCAATATACCTGTCACCTTAAAATCATAAATTATTACAGCTGAAACTCAATCTCATTTTTTTTTCCGTTCCCAAGAACTCATTGAGATTTTTTATTTCTTGATTTTAAAAAACAAGGAAAAGAACTGCACATGCGAAAAATGACTGCCAGGCCATTCTGTGCATTCACAGACCGTATCCAAAGTGGAGCTGGATGTGACACTGCCATTTTGGAAAAGAGCAGTCATTGTGCGAATGTGGGAGAGCCATTTTCCTCATGCGCAGAACAGCTGACTGTAACAGACTGCAGTCTGAGATGGCTTCTAGCTCTTTAAGCGAGCTTGAAAGTGGCTAGTAAGCCACTAATTGATGGTTAAAAGGTTGCTTGAGAAGGAGCTCTGAAGTGGTTGCCTGTAGGCACTTGGATTCTGAGGGAAGGAGAAGCTGTGCAAAAGCCTAAGACTACCCAGAGTTGCTCCTGTCTGGAAGGAGGCTTGAAGAACAGCCTGGAGCATTGGGAAAAGACTGTTTACTAAAAGCCTGTCAGTGGACTACTATCTGGCAAAGCTTGGGGCTAGCTAAGCCAAGAAGGCTGGAGGGGTTGCATACCCTTCACTTTAGGTGGAGAGCTGTATGTAAATAAACTGTCAAAGGCTAATTTCTTGAGTGATTGTGTATTTTGAGAGTATTGGTCCTGACAACACTTATCCAGTGTCACTGCCAAACTGGTACATCTGGTGGAGAATACGGGCAGCTCTAATACTGGTCATCATGCCAGCATAGTGAAGGCACTTGAAGACCCCTGCAGCGTGGCAATCAAGGAAGTGGAGGGTTGTGCCCATAAAAATGAGAGTTGCAGAGGAACTGAGAGGACATAAGCTGGAGGACTGTGTCCAGCAGTGACAAAGAGACAGAGAAGCACCTATGGGAGCCCCCTGGAGCAAGGTGAGCCTGGGTGCCAGGACAAAATGGCTGATGGAGAGCTCTGCCCAAGATGTCAGCAGCCATTGAGTTTATGGGGCTTGATCAAGCCCGAGTTGCACTGATGCAGATGGAGTTGCCAGGGAAAATGTAACCAAGTGCCCAGTCTTTGGAGGAAACTATGAGAATGACAAAAATATGACCAGAGGCCAACAGGACCAAGAGGTGGCAGGTACTGGGGGGGGGACCCTGAGGGAGAGGTACCTTGTGAACCTGTTACAATTGTGGACAACAAGGGCATTTGTGGAGAGCCTATCCACAGGAGTGTAGAGGACAGACATATAAAGAGACTGGAGGTCAACCCAGAGAACGTTTTGGGGTATTGATGAATATTATTAAATATTGGGGTTTGGGAGCATTTAGCTAGAAATTGCCCTTTTAGATACTGCCCTTTGAAAGCCTTAATCTAAGAAACCCAAGTGGGTCAAACATCAGGCAAACTGAGGAAAGGGAGTCCCCTAGATGTAAAGACCCCAACTTAAAAGATGTTGGCTTTGTCAAGCCTTGGGGCATTTAAAAAGGGCATTTAAAAAGGGAATATCCGAACTTGAAACCACAAAGGAAGACAAAGAACCCTAAATAAAGGGGGGAAAGAAATGAAGCTGAAAGGCCTAAGGGAGAAAAGAAGGATTGTCAGAGGAGGCTACTAATGATTTGGTAGTGGAGGAGGAGTCAGTGCACGTCTGTGAAATAAGCCCAGAAGGGGTAAACCTAACAGAGAAGTTGAAAATAGCAACCCAAATTGACCTAACCTTGGAGCTGATAGATGAAATGGGTCAAGGGCTGGAAAGCCAAATGATGATTGTTGATAAAAATGACCAAAGAAATGCACAAATTAGTAGAAGAGAAAATAAAATTGGCTAAAGAAATTTAGAAACCTGTGGAGGAAAAAGCTAAGCTGAAAAGAGAACACAAAGCTCTCCAAAAAGAATTAATAGAGCAGAAGGTAATGCAGCTGGAGGAGAAGGATAAAATGCAACAGAATAATTTTATTTTTTTATTTATTTTATCAAATTTCTACCCCACCTCTCCTAAAACAGCTTGGGACGGCTTACATATAAAAACAACCACAAATATAAAATACAACTAAAAACAATTAAAACATTCCAAAATACAAGTATTAAAACAGGGCCGGGAAACACAATAAAACAATAAATAGGGTAAGGGGAGATAAAAAACCCTTCCCCCCCTCCCCAAAGGCCTGGGCGAACAGCTAGGTTTTACAACTTCGCCGGAATGTCAAAAGGTTTGGGGCCGGGTGAGCTTCCTCTGGGAGGGAGTTCCAAAGGCGCGGTGCGGCCACCGAGAATGCCCTCTCCATTGTGGCCCCCCACTTAACGTGGGGGACCTCCAAGAAGGCACCCCCAGAGGACAAAAGGAGCCACTCTGGGGCGCGGAGGGCGAGGCGGCCCAGATCGTGAAGGGCCTTATAGATCAACACCAAAACCTTGAACCTGGCTCGGCACGCAATTGGCAACCAGTACAGAGTCCGGAGCACAGGTGTTATGTGCTCCCGACGACCTGTCCCCAAGAGGAGCTGGGCCGCCGCATTCTGCACTAGCTGCAGCCTCCAAACCAGGAACAAGGGAAGCCCCACGTAGATCGCGTTGCAGTAGTCGAGGTGACGAAGGCATGGATGAGGGAGGCCAGGTCCCGGCCAGAGACGTATGGACGCAGCCTCCGCACCAGATACAACTGACAGAAGGCAGCCTTCGCAACTGCCTCCACCTGTCACTCCAGGCGGAGATCCGCATCCAATATCACCCCCAGACTCCGGACCTGCTGCGCTATAGGAGGGTGAGCCCCCCCAATCAGGGGGGCCAATACCTCCCTCACTTTCCCCACCAACATCACCTCCATATTATCGGGGTTGAGCTTCAGTCTGCTCTGCCACATCCATTCCGCCACGGCCTCCAAACGCTGGGATAGCAATGAGATGGCAGGGTCTGGTTCAGTTGAAAAAGAGAGGTACAGCTGAGTATCATCAGCATATTGGTGACATTGCACCCCGAACCCTCTCACGACCTCCCCCAAGGGCTGCATATATACATTAAATAATAATGAAGACAGAATGGCACCCTGTGGAACGCCGCATGATAAAGCGTGGGGGCAAGATGTCTCATCCCCCAACACCACCCACTGGCTTCTCCCCAAGAGGAATGAACGGAACCATTCAAGAACAGTTCCATCCAGACCCCACAGGCCACGCAACTGTCTCAACAGCAGACCATGATCCAAAGTGTCAAAAGAGGCCGAGAGATCTAGCAGGACGAGAAACATTGAACATCCTGCGTCCATCTCCCGGTGGAGGTCGTCTACCAAGGCCACCAACACCGTCTCAGTGCCATAGCCAGGGCAGAACCCAGATTGGAAAGGTTCCAGGAAAGCAATGCTATCTAGATGCACCTGGAGCTGGAACGCCACCACCCGCTCAATAACCTTCCCTAAAAAGGAAAGGTTAGAGATGGGTCGGTAACTGGTGAGCACGTCCATGACCAGAGATGGTTTCTTCAGCAGAGGGCACACCACAGCCTCCTTGAGGCTGGGCGACAACCTCTCCTGATGCAAGGATGCGTTCACCACCCTCGCCAGCACCGTCCCCAGTGTCTCCCTGGAGGCTTGTACCAACCAGGACGGGCATGGATCAAGTTCGCAACAGGTGGCTCTTACATGACCCAAGACATCCGCCACATCGGCTGGCATCACTTCCTGAAACTTCCCCCACAAAGCTGGACCAGATGGGGCCTACATCACCTTGCGTTCTACCCCTACTGTCCCTAATCCAGCATCAAGGACGCTCTGAATCCGAGCGATCTTGTCTGCAAAGTAGGTGACAAACTCCTCACAGCAGGCCTGGGACAAGTCCCCGTACAGGCGGAGGGAGGCCGGACTGACCAGCCCCCGCACCACCTGAAACAACTCCGCCACACATGACTTCGCAGACGCTATGAGGACAGCAAGGAACTCCTAGCCTTAACATAGGACTGCAAATGGGCCCTATGGAGAAGACAGTCAGAATCAGATCGAGTTCGATGCCAGCATTGCTCCAGCCTCCTGCCTACTCATTTCATACACCGCAGCCCCATAGTAAACCAAGGGGCCCTGCAGTGATGAGACCGAGACAGCGGGCGTCTCGGAGCCACCCTGTCAATGGCCTCCTCCAGCAAGCTGTTCCAACGCTGGACCAGCTCATCGACAGAGTGACCGTCCAGATCTAAGGTTAATTCCCTCAGGACCTCTTGGAACTGCTGGGGTTCCATCAGCCTCTGAGGGCGGACCATCCTAACTGGCCCTTTCCCCTTCTGGAGGGGGTGCGCTGAGAGACTGGCCTAAAGGAGATAATGGTCCGTCCATGACAAGGGCACTACCCTGACCTCCCCCACAATCGGACCCCCCGCCTCAATGCCAGAACTGAAGATCAGGTCGAGGGTATGCCCCCTCACGTGGGTCGGGCAGATAACCTCCTGGGACAAATCCATGGTTGCCATGGCAGTCATGAATTCTCACTCCACTCCCACAAGGCCGGCGTTGGTGTGACTGTTGGTGTGACTGTTGAAGTCCTCCGAGGCCAGCTCTGCTAGAGTGGTTAGGGATGCCGCCAGACAGGAAGGGGCCCAGTATACTAGCAGCACCCGTAGCTTGCCCCCGGAGAAATCAAACACCACGTGAAGGGCCTCAATACCCACAATCTCCTGAACTAGATAACTCCTAACAGGCCAGTCTTCTCTAAAAATAATCACTACACCACCTACCCGGCCATCCGTGCAGGGCTCAGGCTCATGCTGCACGGCATACCCAGCCAGAACGAGATCAGCCAAAGTTGGACCAGCCAACTCGTCCAGCCAGGTCTCCATAATACATGCGAGGTCCACAGCCCCATCCAAGATTATATCCCTGACAATTGGGGTCTTGTTAACAATGGACCTTGCATTTAGCAACAGCAACCCACAACGTGTGGACCTTGGAAAGGGGGTGGGGGGGAGGCTAAGGAACCCTAATTAAACCCCTGGGAGAATGAACTGGATGGGACTTTTGGGCTAGAGCCCAGAAAACATTGCCTAAAAAAGGATAATAGGGTCCAGGGCGAGGGGGGCATTGGGAAAGGAATGGGAGGGGGGCCCACTCCTACAAAATTAAGGAGTACATCAGGCAGGGGGGCTGATAGAGCCAGCCTGATAAATCTGGCAGGCAGGGTGAGAGGCGATGGATCTGGCCAGCTAGGAAATCCAGGTTGGCAGGAAACCCTGGGTGGAAAAGAAATATGTTTAAAGTTAAAGCTGGAAGGCTGTTGGAAATGATACGTGTAAATGGTGGTAGGGTGTGAGAAAATTGTATATGTTGACAAATGAATAAGATTGTGCGGGGTTTTGAACCCCAAGAATTTGGAAGCCTAAAGCATGACAAGGGGGTGATAGAGCCAGCTACAAGGAAAAGGAGAGTGTCCGCCAGGACACTACTGACTGGGAAAAACAGAACAGTGGTCGCGATCGAACTGCTATTGTTTGGTAATATGGGGAAGGTGGTAGGGTGTTAGTCGACGGAGCCAGCCACCAATGACCAGACATGACTAGAAAAACATGAAATGGCTGTGATAAAATCATGGGACTCAGCCACCAAACTGTGCCCAAGGAAACTGTGGATGTATATACACGGTGGTCGGGTATAAGGCGACAGGGCCGGCCACCAAGGACAAAACTGTAATGGAAAAGATTGTACAGTTAGGACTCCAAGGGAATACTAAGGTCTGAGTCTGCCGCTAAGCAGCCCAGGCTAATTGAATATGTAAATATATGGGTGGTAATGTAGAAAGCAATGGAGCCAGCCACCAAGAAGAAACTGTGTATGTTACAAATGTAATGAGTTGTTGGGACTCAGCAGCTAAGTTAGGGAAATGATAATGAAGAGTAATTGATGTAAAGGACTAAGTGAAGGATTACTCCCCAGACCCATTAATAGTATTAACTAACTGAAAGACACCCAGTGGAATGGGTTCAGGTAAAAGAGGTGATGAGGAGGCTGGGGCTGGGGGGGGGGGCGCGGGGGCATTAAAGCCCTGGTTTGGGTATTAGACCCTGCTGATATAAATTGATTGATTATTACAAAATTGGTAAAAGTTATTGGACTAAGTTATTGGGTTATGTTTTGACAGCATAAGGATGTTTATCGCCTGCAACTCTGTTTGGGAGTGGAGAAGCCAACCCTATTGAGAATAAGACTGTCTCCCTCAGAGGGGAGGTATGGAACAGAGTGCAGCCTGGAAGGGGGTCCGAAGACCAGCCTGGAGAATTGGGTAAAGACTGTTTACTAAAAGCCTGTCAGTGGAGTGCTACCTGACAAGGCTTGGGGCTAGCTAAGCCAAGAGAGTCAGAGGGGTTGTATACCCAGCATAGAGAGACTATAGGTGGAGAATTGTATGTAAATAAACAAACTGTCAAAGACCAATTACCTGAGTTATGGTGTACTTTGAGGGTACTGGTCCTGACTAGGGCTGTAGCGGAATGTCGCAGCGGTAGCTAATTCCGCTGGAAACAGCGTTTCCTCAATTAGTGGTACGGCGTGGCAGAGGCTTTCATTCTGCTAGTTTCCGTCCGCTAGTACTTCCGCAGTTCCGCTAATTTCATTCCGCTACTTCCACAGGCTTCGTAAAATAGTAGAAACATGACATTTTTGCTACTTCCGCCATTCCGCCAGCACCACAAAATAGCGGAACAGCGGTTTTCCGACAGTTTCCGCAATTTTTCCGCAATTCCACAATTTGCAGAATGCCGGCGGAATTAGCGGAATGTCCGCAGAAAATCTGCGGTGTGGAGCAGGCAATTCCGATATGGCGGAATGGAATTGCGGCGTCATAACAGCTCCTGTCGCATCAGCCCTAGTCCTGACAACACTTATCCACTGTCTCTGTCAAACTGCTACACTGGCCATTTTGGAAAAGGCTATGTAATGGCCTGGTGGCCATTTTGTGCATGCATGGTTGTTGTTTTTTAAGCAAGATTCTCATGAGAATCTTGAACCGTTAGCAAGATCCTGGTGAGATCTCACTAATGGTTCTCTATTCTCATGAGAATCAAATTGATTCTCATTTAGCCCTATTAATGACAGGTCCCTGTCCCAGAAGGCTTACAATTTAAGAGAAACAGGGACGGGAGACAAAGGTGAGCGGAACAAAGGGATAGACAGGAATACATCTATACATTTGTGAAGTTGCAGGTGCACATGCTTAACTTAGTTACAGGGAACCCTAAGAAAATCAGGGAGGAGACTATGGGGATAAGGAGGAGCTAGGGAAAGCCTGATGAAAGAGGTAAGTTTTCAGGAGGGATTTGAAGGTTAGGAGGAAGGGAGCAGAAGGAATATTCAGGGAGACAGTTCCAGACATTAGGAGCAGATAGGAAGAAGGGGTGGATTCTTTTCAAGGAGTAAGATGAGTAGGCATGGGTGGTGTGAGAGGAGGACAGGCGCTTTCGGACAGGAGTCTGGTGGTAAAATGAATGTGGATTGTGTGAGTACAATGCTTTGAGAATCGGAACATAATTCTGGGAGTGTTGAGGCCCAGCTTGGTGCTTTGGGATTATGTACTCATTTCCAATGGTATATCAAGTTTTCTATAACTGTATTGGAGACTGAGAAATCCCATATTTTTCAGAAATTTCCATCTCTTTAAATGAAGTAATGGAGTGAGCTGAATGAATCGCTTGCCCTCTCTGTTTGTGGAAAGAGTCCATTACCTTCAAGGACTTCCTGAACACTCCATTGGCTGCATGTTGAGGGAGGATAAAGAGAACATCTCTTCTTTGTCACATCTCATTAGCCCTAATGGGAAATAGGTTTGGGGATGGATGAATGAACATGTCAGAAGGAGATTTGTCAGCAGAGGACAAGTTACTTATTTGAGCAAGGCCCACAGCACACACCTTTCTTGATTGGGGAGGACTGAACAGAAGATAGCAAGAAGGGCAGAAATGGGTACCTGATATGGATGTGCGAACAGAACCGAGTTCGGAAATTCGGTTTGGTTTGAAAATCGAGTTTGGTTCGGTCGACCGAATTATTTGAGTTCGGTCAGATTCCAAACTTCTGAACCAAGTTCATGCATTCAAAACCGGGGTTTTTGGCTTTCCGAACTGGTTCGTATTTGACCGAACAGTTCGGTTGAATTCGAGTTCGGTTTGAAAGTTCGGTTTGGTCAACTGAACTATTCGAATTCGGTCCGAACTCTTGAACCGCGTTTGCACATCTCTAGTACCTGCTTTTAAACCAGTGAGTAATGCCCACATTTTCAGGTATCCTGAATACCGACTGAGTACTCAAAAACCTGAAATTTTGGGTATGTTTTGTGGAGTATCTGAAATTACCCTAAACCCAAAATAATAGCCCCAAAATTTCTCAAAATCCAGAATGAAAAACAGTTTGATTCTTGGTGCAGTCCTTAGGCAAAGCTTTCTCTCTTGTATTTGGAACTCCCAGCTTTAGACTTATCACCGGACAGGCTTGCCTCTGGTAAGTCTTTACAGGATTATGGCTGGAGTGTCACTTTTACCAAGGGAATTAATTCCACCGGAGTCTCTTATACAGTCTATCAGTATTAATCCATTGGGCCAGGCGTATTACCTCTGGCCTTAGTCCACACAGCCTAGGGCTTGGTATTTGACTGTATAAAGAAGCCATTTATAATTTCAATACATATAATATTAAATTTTATGGATTTTATAACTCTCCTGTAAAGGCAAGCCAATGATTTGGCACAAAGACTGGTATTCTTTCTACCAGATGAGAAATAAACTTTTTAGGGCACATTTAAGCCTCAGAGAATCCACACCTGCCTGACTATTAATAAGCCAAATGAATGTGCCATTTCACCTTGACAATTAAATATTGTAACCCACTACCAATACCCAGCCTTGAACTCATACCCCCAGGAGTTCTGGAGCAGTAGCTAACCCGCCTGTGCCACTGCCTCAACTTAGCTCTGGTCCAGGCACTCCCCTCAAGAGGCCTCTCTGCCATGGCCCTTGCCACAATCCTCCTGTCTGGCTTCAACACCTGTCACATCTCCCAACTTCCCAGCTAGGTGCCAATCAGCATATAAGTCAGCCTGGTAGCACCAGGAAACTAGGTGGGACAACTCTCTCTTCCCCTTTCCTGATGTTCTCATTCCTTGTATGCAGTCTTTTTCCTGATCCCCTTATCTAGTTATACCATGGAGTGAAGCACACAAGATCTGATTGTGCCATGGATACTTGGAAGGGAGTGCAAGGAAGTGTGGTTGCACTGTTTTGTCGCCTGTCCAACACCGCTCCTTCCAAAATGAGAAATGCCCATATTGGAATTGTCTCTGGGCAAAGATGTTTTTCCACCACTTTATGATGTGACCACACCCTTCTGAGCACTGCAACGTCACAGTGTTTGGAGTGGGGACCGGAAATAAATTCATAAAGTTGAGAATTTGTAGATAAGTGTTACAGTGATAAGGAGAGACAAGAAAGAGAAGACAAGGGAGAGGGGAAAATAGGGAGAGGCAAGGACATATTCAGGAAATTGACGCATGTTTGGCTTAGAGGGAGCATCAATCAATGAGTAGCTTTCAATATCTTCCCAAGTCTTCAATACTTGACGCCCCCCTGGCCACATGTGTCCTTCAGCCATGGGACCTTAGTAAGGCTGATACAAAAAAAATTCTGTCTGATTCTGATGGTTGAAACAAAATTTCACTCTTCTCAAAAATCTTGTCGAGAATAGGCTTCTCAACGACATTTTCTTGTCTCTCGTTTCTCGCAAAAGTCTCGTGAGAAACTCAAAATTTTCACGAGAAACCCAAGGTTCTTATGACATTCCCAAGAATATCAAACTAGCCAAAAAAACACACGGTCTTCACATATACAAAAATGGCCACCAGGGCCATCAATTACATTTGATTTATTTGCTGATATGGCATGTATATTATATCATGCCCTTTACTACTTCTGAAACTACGGTGTTTTAATGCCAAAGTTGCACAGAATGAATCATTATGCCAGTTTAGAATGGCATCATTATTTTTAATATGCAAAGCATAGGATAGAAGTTCTTAAATCTATCATGCACAGATAATATTTGGGGTATTCTTGAGATTCTTGAGTTTCTTGTGAGAATCTTGACTTTCTCACGAGACACTTGAGTCTAACCTCTCGACTGATTAGACTACTGCAA
Source organism: Sphenodon punctatus (assembly GCA_003113815.1). Taxonomy (NCBI): domain Eukaryota; kingdom Metazoa; phylum Chordata; class Lepidosauria; order Sphenodontia; family Sphenodontidae; genus Sphenodon; species Sphenodon punctatus. The sequence continues at coordinate 435,205 of QEPC01006333.1, forward strand.
CGCTCTCTACGTGGGGCTACCTTTGGTGATGGCTCGGAAGCTGCAGCTGGTGCAGAACGTGGTGGCCTGGCTCTTGGTGGGACAGGACCACCGGGAGCATATTGCGCCGGTCTCTGCACTGGCTGCCAATAGTCTTCTGGGCCCGATTCAAAGTGTTGGTCTATAAAGCCCTACACGGTCTGGACCCTGTTTACCTGTGGGACCGCCTCACTCCCCGGGTTCTGGATCGGCCCCTGCGGTCGGCTGGGGGCACGCTGTTGGAGGTCCCCCGGGTGTCTCGGGGGGCCACTCAGAGCAGGGCGTTCTCAGTCACTGTGCCACGCCTGTGGAACTCCCTCCTGGAGGGGGCACAATTGGCCCCGGACCTTCCGACCTTCCGGAAGAACTGTAAAACATGACTGTTCCGTCAGGCATTTGGCGAGGGAGAGGGGTAGGGTGGAGTGGGTAGGGATGAGGGGTAGGGTTGGGGGTGGGGGTGAGGGGTAGGGTTGTGGGGGAGGATGTGTTTTTATGATGTTTTAAACTTTTCAAGTGATTTTATATTGTTGTTTTTATCATTTTGTTAGCCGCTCTGAGCCACGGAGGTGGGGAGAGCGGGATAAAAATTTATTAAATAAATAAATAAATCTTGCCAGGGCTGCGAGATTCTTGCAAGATTCTCCTGAGAATTATTTTCATTCTTGTTTCAGCCCTAATCAGAATTGTATGCTCTGATTGGAACAAACAACAACAAAAGGCTTTTTGCACACGTGAAAAATGGGAGCTGCCATCCTCCACATGAGCAAAACGGTCCAGTGGGAATTCTAATAGAAAAATTACTTGGGTCAGAATTCTGACCAGAATTTCAAGAGTCATTTCAATTTTGTGGAACTTTTCCACAAAATTAAAATGGCTTTTTTGAAGCCGCTCTAGGTGGCCGTCTCTGTCACCGCTGCAAAAGCCGCGTCGGCATGCATGCCCCCTTTCTAGAACATTTGGGGAAGCTTTCTCACACAAACAGAGCTGAGGTCTTCACCTCTTGCTGTGCGGTATAATTTGAATTCCACCCACAGAGGCAGAGCGGCAAGCCTGCTGATTCACGGTAATAAAAGCTCAATGATTGCTTGCCGGTGTGTTCAGCAAACCTGAAGCACTGAGTAATTATAAATCCTGACCATCTGTAACCTTTTCCAATCAATACTTTAGCACAGCCTGTATAATGAATGACCAATTAGAAAGATGTTGTCTCTGTGACACCACCTATGAATGTCAATGAAAGGGCATTGTGTGAGCTTCATCAGATTATGAATTGCAAAACAAAAGACATTCTGCTTTTCCAACCAGGAGTGGAGACAGTTTCTCCTCTTACGAAAGGAGTTCTTTTAGCTAGAAACGCAAACCCTTTGGGCTCATCCATAACACCCTCTTTTTTCAAACTCACCACTCGCTATTTAGCAGTTATCTAGCACTTTCAATGTTCAAAGTGCTTTAACATCATTCCCTAGTTTACACTCCCTACAGCCAAGTGAGGCAGGTCATTATTAGCCCCATTTATACAGTTGGGGACAGTGACATGTCCAAATTCATCTCATGGGTTCATGGCTGGCTAGGTCTGAAACGAGAATATTTTATTCTTGTAGAAACCTCACAAGACTTGAGAATCGGGGTCAAGATCTCACAGGCATCTCGACCCGGATTCAGATTCTTGTGAGATTTCTCGCTCCCCCTCCTCGTGGTGCCCAAGCTGGTTTCCAAGCCTGGAGAAACTAAAGCGGGGAGGGAGGAGGAAACTACACGGTTCCCTGCTCTGCTTTCTTACCTTGTCTGGGGCTGGTAGCTGTCTCAGTGGGGAAAACTTCCTGATAGTGAAGAGCAGGAGGGAGGGGCAGACTCAGCTGATCTTTTAGCATTCTATTGGCTAGCAGGAGTCAGCAGTCAATACAATGTTAAAAAAAACTATGCTGAGCACCCCTTTCCAGATGGGCAGGGTGAAGGCAGGATGGAGGTGGAAGATCTTGAGCATTCTATTCACCAGCAGGAGTCTGAGCACCCAATAGAATGCAGAAAAGCTGTGCTGAGCCCGCCTCTTCCCTTCAGCTCCCCCTCCCATCTGGAAAGGACTCCCTCCACCCTCCCCCAAATCTTTCCAGATGGGAGAGGGTAGACCTGAAGGTAAGAGGCAGGTTCCCACCCTGCAATCTCTTCCATCTTTTCTCTGAGAGCATGCTGGGAAATGTAGTCCAGAATGCACCCTGAGAGCATTAGAACAGTGGCCGATGGTGGCCGTCTGGGCATTTCCTATCATGCTACCAGAGAAAAGATGGCGGCCGATCTCCAGACCTGAAGTCGGGAGACCTGCCATGCTGGGGGGCCCTCACTGGGGTCGCAGTGCTGGGGAGACCTCTCTGGCGCCGACAGACAGCAAGCCGGCTGCACTTCAACTCCACAGGTGGCATCCAGTCCGCATCCGGTGAGTTTGCTGCCCCCTGCATCCCTGCTTGCCCCCTCCTAGAAATTTCCCTGCTGCCCCCCTTCCTGCCTGCTGCAAGACATTGTTTGATTGCTATCGTATCTTAAAACTAATTCAATTACTTGTATGTTTGGCCATGTGTTTATGCGTGTGTTGATATTCCATGGCAACATATCTCTTAATACAGAAAAGTAACTTGTATGTTCAGGAGAGATCATTGAGCTCTCTATAAAATCTGTGCACGCGTGGCTTATGCACGGGCCATAGTCCCACCTGCACGAGATGCGCGCAGCCTGTTTGCATAGAAAACGGGGTTTGGGATCAAGCCCACTGTCGCTTAAGGGTGTAGTCCATAATTTAAATGGGGACCATCAGCTTGAACTACCCAATTAGGTTAAAATATTAAATTAAGTTATTGAGCCAAAGTTGTGTTCAACAATGGCAAAGTGGTAAACGGGATCCCAGTAAGCAGAAAGTTGGTAAATCAAGAAAAGAAATGTTTGTCGAGACATTACCACTGTAGTAAGTTTATTTATGGACATAGGCCAAAAATCGATACAATAACATAAAATACAAACATATCTCAATGTGCTAAACATCAATGCAACATAGGGTGTTTTCAGACGTGACGGGGCGGCTTCGCCCCTTCCTGAAAACAACCCAGAGATTCCCTGCCAGGATCACCCAGACACGGCAAACAGATGTACCGGGGATCCCGGCGGGGAATCAGGGAGGTGGCGGGGCCGCGTGGCGCAACGTGCAGCTGCACAGCCCCGCCCCCTCCACGCTGCCTCGCCGCCTGCCCTCTGGGGAGATGGTGGGGCAGCAAGGCCAATGCCGCCGCAGAGTCTGGGTGAGTTCACCACGGCCCGGAATCCCGCCGTGGATTCCGGGCCATGATAGCTGACCAGACGTTACTTTTTATTGATGCCCGCCTGGAATCACTTTCACCATGTTTCAGCTGATTTTCGCGCCGGTAGCCCGGGAAGCGTGGTTGAAATTGACCCCATGTGGGTATTCAGCGTGGCAAACATCTGGCGGCCTCCGAACAGACGTGCAGGGCACAGTGACCACAGGTGGGTATTCACTGTGGTTCACTGTGATCTCGTCACGTCTGAAAATACCCAGAGGCAATAAAGATTTTCTTTTTCTAGTACAACAAATTAACATTTGATTTAAAAGAAAAGAAAAACACCTCGTCATTGCGTCCACAAAAGACAGGCCATATACAGACCTTGCTCCCTTTCACTAAACAACAATAACGTCTTGCTCTTTCCGGGGTTTACTTCAGCAGAGCTTGACACCTGATTGGAATTTTTCACAGGGTGGACCAATTAATTAACAAATCCTAATAAAACAGATACAATCAGAATAAACCATAATGAATAATAGCAAGTCATAATAAAGGACAAGCATAAATAAAATAAATAAAATCAGAACAAATAGTGTGATGGACTAAACAATCTAGAAGATGCAATATATCACCCTAGATTAAATTTTGTTGTTGTTCTTCCAACAAGTCAAAACAAAAGCCATATTTGCCACCCTCCTTCCAATACCTTTGTTGGGATTAGCAAGAATATAGGCAATTTTCATATTAATATCCCAATGGGTTTTCCCTTTCAGAATAGGATCCAAACATTTCCCTCTTATACCTTCTGTTAATGTACACTCAAATAGGTATTGTACCCGAACTTCTACTTTGGACTGACCCCAAGAGCAATATCTTTCATTGTAGGGCACCTGTTTTAATCTTCCATCTAACACAGCAGATGGCATCAATGGAAACCTCACTAATGTCAGCGCTCTGCGATAGGGGAAATTTGTCAAAGCTACCAGATATTGCTCCAAGTGGTATGAGGTCTTAAATCTACCATTAAAAGGGGCTATTTTATTAGCAGAAGCAGTGGCCAAATCATTCTGGATGTAAACCTCTCCCAAGCGGGTTTCCATCATGTCTCTGGCTCTGTTTATAGTAAAGCCCTCTAAGAAAGGAATAGATAATCAAACCACTGAACATAAAGGGGACAAACCCTGATGCCAGGGAGATACAAATTGAGACATTACCAAGTACTTAGAGGTTCTCAATTTGACCGAGATGGCATCAGGTTTCAATAAGATTTACAATCTCGCTAAATGTGTTCCCCCTTAGACGTCTTTTCTCTAGGCTAAACAATACCCAATTCTTTCAGCTTTTCCTCATAGGGCATTTCTTCCAGAGACCCTTTATCATCTTAACTGTAGAGTTGAAACTCGGTCCTCGGAAAACTTCAGAATCCACCGGGAATTCCAGTCCTCTGTGCCGAATTTCCAAAGTCTGAAGTTCTGAGTACCATGGCCGGTCTCTGGAAACCGTTGGAAAACTTTGGAAGCCCTCGAGTGCTGGAGTCATTGCAAATGTGGAATGATCCAGAAGGGTTTACCCCTTAGCCTCTAGGAAATGAAACTCGGTGCCGTATTTTGTAGGAGGGGGGTATGGGAGGGGACAGTGATGGATAATCCAGATGGCAAGTTTTGATTTGGCTGGCAGGGCAAAATAAAAGTCATCGTGGGCTACACTGGTGATCTGTAAGTAATTGGCTTTGGGGGTTGGGGTGCCTGGCCTGGCCATATGGACAATTCTGTGGGAAGAGGGTTAGTTGTTTCCAGTGCCATGCAATGATTATTTTTTTATTTTTTTAAAAAAGATAAGTGGGTACCACACTGCTGCTGCTTGGCAGGCACCATGGAGATCAGAGGGATCTCTGCCTTGCTCCACTTCCCCAGGCCTGCGCTGTCCAAGTTACCAGTGCCACACCAATGCCATGCCTTTTTAAAAAATAAGTGGGTGTCACTGCTGCATGCACTTCTTGGCACCATGGTGGCCGACTGGCCGGAGAGATCTGCCTAGCTCCACTTCCCCTGGCCTGGGATGTCCATATACTGAGGCCAATGCCGCGGGTTGCCTGCTGGTGCTTGCACTGCCAATTGGCATCACCCTAGAGGGCTTCGTCAGCATAATGATTTTAAAGTGGGTGCACTGCTGATGGTGGGCCATGCCGTGGGTATATTACCGCTGATTTTTTGGTGGGATTTTTGCCTACAGTTGCACTTTTGTGGTGGATTTGTCATCTTGAGCAATTATCCCACTCTTGCTAGCCTGCTTTTCTGGGCACTGCTTGGTTGGCGTTATGTTTTTAAAGTGCACCCACTCAGTGCCTGAGTAGTTCCAGTTTCTGCGATTCTGAGTTCTGAAGTTTCAAGTTCCAACGTTTTCCGAGGTCCGAAGGTCAGAGTTCTTCTGAATTCCAGGTACTTGGACAAAGCTCCAAAGTCTGACTGAGTACCTGGACCGGGTACTCAGAACTTTTGGAACTCAGTCCGAGTACCCAGAAGGCCTATTCGGTGCAGCCCTACTTAACTGCTCTCCTCGAAGATCGCCAGTTAACAAGCCAAAGTATGTGGGTACAACTCAATTTTATTGGATAGACACATAACATCTGGACAGGGCAGTATTACTAGTTGAGAACCCCAGTAACCTAACCTAAGATATCTTACGTCTCCGAGGCCACGGTCAGAGACGTGAGCTGGTTCAGTGGAGGAGCAGAGGGGGCCCAGGAGATAGCTGGACAGGAGCCTCTCTCCGGTCTCTGGATCTTTGACAGCGATGAAAAAGGTCAACAGCCCACAATAGCTCACAAGCGCTTAGAGCTCACAAGGCTGAGACAGAGATTAAACCCTTGGTAGGCGGGTTTTTGGTTATCATTTAATGCAAATATATGTTGGCGGTTCCTTCCTTCTTTGAACATGCAGGTGCAGAAATAAGCTGACCATTTATTTCTTTATCACTTGAAGCATAGCCATTAAAGCTGCTTTGGCATTTGGGAGTTCTTCTCTACTGTCTAGTTGCCGGTCTGGTCTGCTGAGGTGAGCTCCCTTTCTTTCAGGCCTTCTTTGTTTTCTCAGAGATAATGGCCATCTGGTCTATTTTTTGTGGCCTTGAACGATACATATTTTTTTGCTCAAATGTAAGTTCCTGGAATCTGCTTGTTGGTTATTGTTTCTCATAGACCTTCTTGACTTATGCCAGTCTGAGGCTTATACATCAAATTAGCTGAGCTGAATTTCTTCAGGCCTCATCCTTCTCATTTCTCAGACCATGGCCAAACTGCCCCTAATCAATTTCCAACACTCTGAATCTTCTCTGATTTGCCTAACATACTTTTTGAAGTGTGATGGACAGAACTATGGGGTCCCGCAGCACTCCAAGGCCCCCAATGCTCCAGAGTAGTGGCTCCCTCCCAATGGGGCTCCAAACACATTGGGCTTTAGGGCCCTGTGGGAGCCATGGTTAATATACAGTAATATCCATGGTTAATATTCAATATTCTGGATAGTTTGGCAGTTATTTGGTAACTATCGAGGAATCATGTATGTTAGCTGGCAAACTGGTATACCAGATAGTACCGTCTACCAATGACCAGTTACCATTTATGCCATTACCATTTAGGGGTGTCATGGGATTGGGGCTCACTACCCCACTCTAGGCTGTCATAACTCAGTTTCCCTGACTTGCAGCTCTCACTGGATCAGCTCTCTCTCTAGAACTGATTGAACCTACAACGGGTGAACCTTCTTGTCACCTTTTCAGCCACAGAGTTTCCCAGCACAGACTCTTTCTCTCTAGGTTTGTCTGTGTTTGCAAACACAGAATTAACCCTAAACTGTGTCTCACCAATGTTAGGATTAGCAATTCCACTGGACCATATAAAGTTCAGCAAAAAGAGGTTTAATGAATAAATAATGAATAAACATGCAGTACAAGATTATTCTCGAGAGTGCAGAAATCAAAACAACATAACCAATAATGCATTCCTATCTGTACCTGGATTCTTCTGATTTAGGCTTACCCTAATCCAGGTCCAAGGGTATTTCAGGTCATGTCACAGCTAGCAATGGAAAGCTTGGCCGGGTATCAGTCTTTAGAGTTTCCAAAAAGCCTTACTTCATAGTTCCTTTGGTGTAGCCCTTCTCTGGCTGGTAAGATCTGATGATGCAGATGAAGCTCAACAAGCTGATCTCAACCAACTGAGAGAGAGATAGAAAGATAGCTCCTTCTTTGTCTTGTCTCCCCCCTTAAGTACCTTTCCAGGGTCCTTTGTTTGATTTCCCCCCCCCCCCAGGTGACTCAGTGCTTTCAGTCACATCCACAGGAAGAAATCCATTTGCAACTCAATGGCCTCTGGCTAGCGTCTACAGAGGTGTTTAGGCTTTTTCTGCATACACATTTGGCATGACTTTGCATTTCTCCATTGCATGAAGTGAGTTTCCTGTTCTCAGCTTTCACATTACATACATGTTTAACCTTTACCTTTACATATTTGTTAGACCTGTAGTCTACACATAGCCCAGTATCTCCTTGTGACAAGGGGATTACCATTTACCACACTGCTGCATAACCAAATCAATCCAGACAGAAGGAGACAATATGTAGGCCTGGATCCTACATATCTAAAGGACTGATTTCTTCCTTTTCTTCATCCCTGGCCTCTAGGATCAGCCAAAAGTGCCCTCTTGTAAGTTCCATCATTGCCCCAGGTCCATACATCTTGGGCATGTAGAGAGGCATTCTCAGTGGCTGCTCCATGGTTTTGGAACTCCCTTCCCCTGGAGGTTCCCCTAGGCCCTATTTTGAGCATCATCCAGAGGTAGTGTAAGACCTATTTCTTCAGTCAGGCATTTAACAGGTAGAGGTGGATCCTGTGGTAGGGGTGGGGTGGTATTAGAAGTATTTTATGGATTTTACTTGTTTTTTTTGTTTTTAATGATGTTAGCAACCCTGAGACTTAGGAAATAGGTGGAATAAAATCTGAACCAAACAAGCAAATAAATAGTTTGTTTAAAATGTCAAATAGTAATTAAATAATAATGTGGTAAACAATAATGTGTTAAACAGTAGTCGACAAATGTTAATTTGCTAAATGGAACATGGTGAAAGCCAATCTGGTTAACCAGACAAATGGTGGATACTAAACTGGATACTAGAGCTGAAACAGGTAGGGATGGGCGAACAGAATGCTGTTCGGATGTTCGGTCGTTCGGTTCAAAACCCGAGTTCGGGTTCGATGGTTTGTTCAGCCGAGTTTGGGTTGGCTAAACTTGGCCGAACAGTCAAAAATAGCGCTATCAAAACCAAAACCAAAATGAAACCGAAACCAAAAACCTACTTTTTGGCTCTGAAAAGACATTTTTCCTGCCCCCGAACTCATCCGAACATAACGGAACTGTTTGGTCATTCGAGAGTTCAGGTCAGACCGAGTTTGGTCCAAACTCCGAACATCCGAACCTCATTCGCCCATCCCTAGAAACAGGTAACTCATTTGCTACCCACTGGTAAAACCTACATTTCTGGGTACTGTGTCAAGTTCTCAAGAGGCTATTTGGTTACTGATCAGGTATCGTTCTACCCCAAAAATCAGTAATTTCCACTGCCAATTTTTCAGTTTTCCAATTACCAATTGGTAAATCGTGATGGAAAACTTAAAAATCAGGACTGGACGTTGAAAAACTGGGATTGGAAGTTGACATTCCAGTGCATTCCATACACTGGATACTCTAATTGGGTTGATATTTTCAGGTTGATCTAGGTACTGGAAATTGGATGGGGACACCTGTTTTTGCAGGTACTCATTCCAGCTCCACTAGATACCATTTGGCAACCAGCCAGTCACTGGATAGTAGTGAATAACGATTTTAGCTCCAATTGTGAGAATAAGTCTTCAATATACATTAAAGTAACTGGTAAGTGAGAAGTACAGTAGCAGCAGGCTGAGAAAATGTAAAAGTCAGTGTGATTATCATGAGCCCAAAGATGGCTATTAGGTCTTAGTAGTTCTGTTATTGAGAGAGGTCAGAGTCCATCTCTTTCTCAGGAGAATGAAGAAGATAAAACTCATTGTCGGAGAAAATCCTTCATCAGTCACAGCGGGTAGCTCTTCCGAGATGAGAGGTTCCCCATCACTAATCAAGGTGTCAGGACTCCAAGGGGTGGGGGGCCTGCACCATTGTCTAATGGGGTCATGGTGATTCACATTGATACTGGTTAAATGTTTGCATTGTCTTTGCTGCTGTCTGGGATTGCAGATTTGTAGGCAAGTCTCAATTTGGGGCCACATGGGTAAAATGTTTGGGAAACAGTGTAGGTGAAGAAAGAGAGGGGAGAGCAGCTAGGGGTGTGAAATTTGTTTTTTGTTTTTTTAAAATTACTAAAACAAAACCCTGTTTATTTTAGTAATTAAAATTTGAAAACAACAGGGCAAGGTAACGGAAACAAAGGGAAAAAAAGCATCCATTTTCATTATAAAAATTAAAATAAGGAACCACTGTGCAAATGGGCGCCAGGGACAGGGGAAAATGGGGGAGCATTTTTGGACCCAAAATGGGTCCCCCCTGAGAACAGGGAACCAATTAGGGTGGAAGCATGCAAGTGGGAAGAGGCTTTCTTGTACACACCACCCTCACCCCACTCAGCAAAAGCTGAGCGGGGAAGTTCTTTGCTCAGGTCAGCAGCACACAAGCAGGGAGCAGCGACTGACCCGAAGAGCAGCAGACTGACAGTGAAGTAAGTCAGGTAGCTCATCATGTTACGTTTGGGTACCCGTTGGCATCTGAACGCGACTGGGGCATGTCAAGCATCCCAAATTTGACAAGGTGCCCGACTGGCAAGGTACCCCTTTGCATCTCTGCCATGAAGGTTCAGTTGAAGGTGAGCCTGCTCATCTTCCAGAGGCAACGAAAGACCTTTTTATTTGGCCAGCCAGGTGGGGATAGGGTTTGAGACAAGGGATTTTAACTGATTTTATTTAGGTCCTTGTATCATATATGGTTTTTATTGCTGTAACCTACCCTGAACCCTTGGGATAGGCTGGGATAATCAACTTAAATAAATAAATGAGTGCATCAGAGGTAACCTTGGGTGTGTTCAGAAAGGTTCTTTCCACTTTAGAAAGCAGTAGGGATGGGCAAACAGAACGCTGTTCGGATGTTTGGATGTCCAGTCGTTTGTTTCGAAATCCGAGTTCGGGTTCGATAGTTCGGTTCAGCTGAGTTCGGTTTGGCCGAACTTGGCCGAACATTCAAAAATAGCAAAACTGAAACCGAAACAAAACCAAAACCGAAACCGAAACCTAATTTTCGGCCCTAGAAAGACTTTTTCCTGCCTCCAAACATGGCCGAACACAACTGAACTGTTTGATCATTCGAGAGTTCGGTTCGGATGTTCGGTTCGGATGTCCGAACAGACCGAGTTCGGTCCAAACTCCGAACATCCGAACCGCATTCGCCCATCCCTAGTAAGCAGAACCACAGGGGCATGGTAGTGATGGTGGAACACCCTCTTTTCAGCTCTGTGCTACCAACATTCCCTAGTAGAAATCTTGTCCATCTTTACGTTGCTTGAGTAATCGGAGCCTTTGCCTTCTCTAAAACAGGGAATCTCTGGTCCGGAGACCAAATGTGGCTTTGCAGGTTGTTTTTATATGGCCCCTTTCCAGTTCCTGGATTTGGCCCCTGGATCCAGTTTCTACCCCCAGGAACTGAGCTCAGGATAAGGGAGCAGAGACGAGGGCCTGCACAGAAGGAGAGGGGACAGATTCTCTTCTTCCTGAGAGCACCCCCTTAAGCACCCCAAACTTCTATCCAGCCCTTGAATTCTGTACTAATTTTCAGTGGGCCCTGGGAGAGAAAAGTTCCCCATCTCTGTTGTACAAGGGTGGGAAAAAGTTTCTGTGTCCTTTTTTGTTTGTATGTTTTTTTCCTATTCCGATTTACTGGTCGGTAACCAGAAAATAAAAAAATTGGTACCAGCAATTACCAGTTTTTTCGGGTATCTAGGTGCCCACTTGGTGATTGGGTAGCCCATTGAATACCCAACACAGTACTAAAAAAATGTGGGTATTACCCATGGTACCAAATTAGCTACCTGTTTCAGCTCTATTCCTAATTGAATTCACAAATTTAAAACGTGAGGTTCGTTTCAGCTATAATTTTAACTGTGTGCTCATCCTTCAGAATTCCCCTCCTCCTTTGCAAATAAGCGAAGCGCATCTACCTGCAACTTCTCAGTTTCACAAATGTCTCCCTGTCATTTAGTGGTGTGCAGAAGGGACTTCATTCATTTTCAATTCCCCTTCCGTTTTAAAAAGTTTATTTGTTTTAGTTTTCCAAAATTCATTCATTTTGTGGGGTTTTTTCTTTTTCTTCATTTAAAACTCATTTGTTTTCATTTTAAATTTGTTTCCCATTGAAATCAGTGGGAATCACTTGGCAGAGTTTTTATAGTGATTTAATTAGGGCTGAACTGAACAGTAAAAAAAAAATATTTGCAAGTATTTATGAGTTTCTGAGGATTGGGCCCGAGTGTTCAGCCTGTCCTAGGTAACACAACCAAATACTCGGTATTTTTCAGAGTACCGAGTCTCCTTATATAGGGTCAGGAAAAGCCTCTGGATCCCCTTCCTGCCCATTCCCCCTGCTGCCCCCTTCCCCTTTTCCCCGTTACTGAGTACCATACTGAGTACCATACTGAGTACCGGGGCGATTCCTCGGTTACTCACTACTTGGTAAAACAGAGTCAAGTACCGGGATGTTTGGTAAAAACCAAATAATTCTTAATATCGAGTTTCAACCCTAGTTTTAATGTCCTTTTATGACACTTTCCCTTGCCCCAAACTTTCATAGAGTGCCCCGTAGACTGGCACGCAGCAGGCGGACAGAGAACAGAGTAGATACTGGTAGGCAATGAGTGTCAGGCACTCAAGGCACTAGCATAGGACAGACGGTGGTGCCCCAAGTCTGATGAGACTTCAAGCAGCACAAAAAGCCTTCAGGAGGCAAAATATCAGATGGAGACTGCCAGGCAGCAGGTGGGCACTGAGAAGCAGCAGGAACTGGCAATGAAGCTATGCTTTCCAAAGGATGTTGAGCTTCACCTTGCAGAGAATGCCCTAGAGGAGGAGAAGATATGAGAGAGAGACACACACACAAGTTGACACCCTGCCACACTTTGGGGTACCTACCTATGCTGAAGCCAATGCCTGCCTGCTGCCCCTCTGCGATTTGCACATGTGCAGAGTATGTTCTGGGATTTTTGAGAATCTCACAAGGTTCTCCAAAATCTTGGAGAGAGCTTCAGAGGTCTTACACGGGGCTGTGAGAATCTCGCACGTTTTCACGAGAATGCGTGGCGTTCTCAGGAGAATGCGTGGCGTTCTCAGGAGAATGCGTGGCGTTCTCGTTTCAGCCCTAGTAGGGATGTGCAAAAGGGACGTCATTCCTTTTCGTTTTCCCTTTGATTTTTGCTTTTAAAAGTTCATTTGTTTTCATTTGTTTCCTAATTAATTCATTTTCCTTTCCTCGTTACTAAAATGAATGAGGTTTCATTCATTTTAGTAATTAAACAAAACAAAAATGAATTACACATCCCTACTGTCTCTCCCTATTGTCCCCTCTCCCTTGTTTCCCCTGCCCTTGTCCATCCAAGATTGTAAGCCCCTTGGGGCAGGGTCCCATCTCTAATTACAGCTGTTCAGTGCCGGGCATGTTGCTAGCAGTATATAAAAATAAATAATAATTTTTTTGTAGTTTTCACAAACTTGCAGGTACTGTTGAACTTTGATCTCATTTCGACTGCGGTTTCTCAGCACGCCTTCAGTTGCGCGCATTTGGTACCATTCGCAAATGTTCCCTTCAGCATCTTGTTGCAAATTCAAGATCCTGCATACCATTTATTATTTAACTTTCCCTCTCTCCTCTATTGTTACCTGTCTCTTCTCTGGACCAAATGGCTCTTTTCACCCCATGGTCATTTCCATTGCCTCTTGTTGGACTTGAGCTATTTCTGTTATGTATATTTTTGAGACATGGAGCAAATGCTGTATTCTGTGTGGAGACCTATAATTGACTTATGGAGTGGCAGAAGGATTGGTGCGCAGAATTATTATTATTATTTTTTTCTCACCCCTATCTTTTTGTATTCTGCTTTCCCTTGACAGCTGCCGCACACTGAGATGATGTTTTTTATTGAGCTGTCCAAGATGACCTCTCAGTCTTCTTCCTGCATGATCAATAATCCAACAATCTCTCAGTCAGCAGGCTTGTTTGAGGTTGTAATGCTTTTTAAGCACTTCAAATCATTGCAGTTTATTTCATCCTGTCCTTGAGGGAAACATAAATCCTTCAGGAGAGCAAGCAGCTCTTTCTACATGAGTTAGAAAATGGGCCTGCCCTTGTTCATAACATTGAAGGCAGGCCTTCAAACATTTTCAGAATGTTTGACACCTTCCATCCAATCACATTCCTTTATCAAGACTAGGGATGGGCGAACAGAACCGAGTTCGGAAATTCGGCTTGGTTTGGTTCAGTTCGGAAATTCGGTTCAGTTTGGTTCGGTCAACCAAACTATTCGAGTTCAGTCCGAACTCCAAACTTCCGAACCACATTTGCCCATCCCTAATCAAGACTGCAAAGTCTTACTGGCACATTCATAGGCATCCCTTCTACTTCGGCCTTAGAACAGGTTCTCTGGCTTCGCCTGAGCCTCACTTCTTACTCCCCTATCCACTCCAGACTACTTCCCATCTTTTCCCTGGTGAGTAAGTCTGAAACGAGCAAGCACAACGAATGCTGTTTCCATTGGGAACAGGTCATTTGCGTTCATTGACACAACAAGATAACTCAATCAGGTGTCCAGATACCCTAAAAATCAGTAATTTCCGGTACCGACTTGTTGGATTTCCAGTTATCAATAGGTAAATCGGGATGGAAAATCCAAAAATCGGTACTGGAAGTCAACATTCCAGGAAATCGAGTACCGAACAAGACCTAATATTTTTGAGTTGATTCAGGTACTGGAAACTTGGCAGGTCTACCCAGATTGCGGGTCCTCATTTCAGCTCTGCCAGGGGCCCTTCATAGACCAGGGATCCCTGCACATGAGGCTTTGTATTGAGTACATTTCATTCCAGTTTTTCTTACACTCATGTTGTCTTTTCAAGTTTATGCCTGAATCCCAGATACTGGAGGCCCCTGGAAGATCGCTCAACACAATGGACCATATGTGGACACACAATCTGCACTTGCCTCAGTCTGACCCTGATTTACGCTACCTGATGGATCCTTTGGTACATCAGCATACGGGGCATGTTGGACTTGATTTCTCCAGGAACATGATAAGACCAGCAGCTTCTACTCTCTTCAGTAGGCCTAGCAGCCTGACATTTCTGGCGCAGGTCTGGGTTCTGGTGAGTGTCATAATCTTATTGTCCTCTTCCATATTCAGCATTCTGTTTATTGAAAGAACTTTGCAGTAATTGGTCCTTTAATCTTATCTCAAACGCACAGCAGAGTTCTTCCAAGAATTATCACCTAATAAGAACTCGTCTGCATTTTTCATGTTGAAGCACTGTTCCCTGAAGCAGTTCTATTTTTTGGAGGGGCAGGAGGCAGAGAGGTATTTTAGATACGGTGTAATTTTTTTTTTTAAATGGTAATGCCAACTACAGAATGGATAATGGGTGGGAAATAGGGATGTGCATAGTAACTCTCTTTTGTTTTTGTTATTAATTTCTTTTTCATTATTAAAATGTCATTCGTTTCTGCTATATTTCATTAGCCTTCGTTTTGTTTTCGTTTTTACTTTTGGTTTTGATTTCCATCGGTTTCAATGGAAAACACATTTTTGACTGTAACGTTTTGATTTTTCATCTGATGTTGATAAAACTGGGAACAATTGTACCCTCAAAAGAGGACATTGTGTGTGCCAATATTCAGAATTAATAGTTAAAGGGATCCGATTGTGTAAGCAGTTGACATTTGTTATTTTACAAAATTCTGTGTACAAACTTGTACACAGCCACTACTGATTGGTCCTCCTGTAAAGGTAGATGCATGCAGTAATTAGCCAGTGAATGTGTCTGTCAGTCTGTTGGGATGCTCCCTCTCCCTCCTATAGCCTCCCCCTCTGGCCATGCCTGTTTCTGAATGGCACTGTATGTGCTCTTTACCTGAATAACAAAAGTCTTTAAGAGGGAAACTTCATTTGCTTATAAAATTTAGATCCTTTAACAAATCTTTCTACTATTTAGCAGATCCTGAAGGTCTGAGATACAAGCTTGCCAAACTTCATGTAAAATGGATGGAACACAAAGATGTTACAGAAATGCATTGACAAGTAAATTGCTTGTAACATAAGGACCCTTTATCCAATCCTCCTAGAATTTTGCAGAATTAGTACTCTTGGGGAGAGGTATAATCTTGCTGTGTTTCCTCCATATCTGATGGGAGACAAAGACGTTACATCCAGGAATGTTTATGCAGATTTTAATATATATATATATATATCAATTTTCAGCTGCTTATAACATTAGATCCCTTTATCCAAACTTTCTGAACCTTGGCATGTGTCATTTCCTCCGTTGAAGGTACAAACCTGCTAACTTTAATCAAAATCAGATGAAAAAGAAAAAGGATACAGCCAAAAGAAATGCTAGGGTTTTCCTATTAATTCGTAGTAAGAAAACCAAGTTTTTTCATTTTTTGGTTACCTTCTTTCATTTTCATTATTCAGTATAGAAAATGAAAAATCCCTATTTTGTTTTTATTATAATATTGAAAACGAAATGCACACCCTCTAAACGCCTCCTATAATTATCTACAAAACAGCCTCAGCTCCAATAAGACTGTCCTCTAAAGAAGGCACTTTTTACATGTATTGTTTGGGCCAATTTTTATGCTAGTATGCTTAATTCATGAACATGAGAGCTCTCAGGCAAATAAGGGAATCGGAGTAAGAAAAATAAGATTGGAAAAGCAGGATAAAAAGGGAGACTTTGACTGAATAGATACCAAAATAAATGGAGGAGAGAAGTAAATACAGACTGCCCAGCATGAGGTTGCAACCTGCCCTTCTGACTACTTCACAACTTCCAAGGTTACTGAGAGAGAAACCCTTTGCTGCTCCTTAATGCTTTAATCAGTCTGAGTTTTGCATTCAGAATACTCATTCCAGAAATTGACAACAGAGGCTTTAGCGATAGATTATTTTTTTTACACGTGTTTTCTAAGGATATCTTTTTATGTTCCATCACCCGAATTAAAATTCTCAGCTTGTATAAATTAGCAAAGTGTCCATTCAAAGGAGTGATTTACATCAGCCGAGGATCCTTCTGCAAACCAATGGAAATGCAATCAGTCAGCAATAACCAGACTCCGTTCTGCTGGTTGGGGTAATTTATTTTTGTTCCACTTGACAATAAGTGGGAAATCATTACTGTCCTTTGGTTTCTGCCATAATGTTCAGAAGTATTTGCCATTCATGGACAATGCTATTCATTGTCATTGACCGGCAACTAAGGGCAGAGCACTAGGAAATAGGAGTGTGAATCTATAATGTTTTTGTAACTAGTGTAATGAAAATGGATGAATAAGCAATGAATTGTCACTGGATTTCATCCATTTTCATTTAAACATAAAAAATAAAACGATATAAACTGTATGCACAAACCGGCCACTGGAGTAATTCTGTTCATGCACACCATTTTCCAAAATGGCACTGGCAGCATTGGTACCATTTTGGAAAAGGGTAACCAGTCTGGGAAGATGGTACAAACTGCCATTTTGCACATGTGCAGAGATTGTATTTATTTTTAAAAAAATAATTTTTCCTTTAAAAAAATTATTTTTAATAAAAAATAACAAAAACCTGAAAATTAACATTTTGTTTATGACCCCCCGGCCCTCAAATGAAGGGTTTTTGTAAACAAAAATCAATGGGGTGCCTTCTGCACATATGCTAGTGTTGGAAAGTCAGGCTGGAGCTTCCTTGGCCGATCTGAGAGTACACAGGAAGTAGGGTGAAGGGTCATGCTGAAGCAGAAAATATTTGCATATCACTAATGAGATGTATTAACAGAGGCCTATGGAAGTCATTGTACTGAACTGGAAGTAATGGTATGAAGTAGGACTGTAATGGGTACCTCCCCAAACGAGTATAGCCTAGAGGTGCAAGTGGGCACCCCAAAAATGGGAACCCCATTGAAATTGGGTTGCCCAAATAATCTTGCATGTTGCACTGGGAGCACTATGCTGTGGGGACTGTGGTGTGCCTCCCAGCTCGGCTGAGCAGCAGCTGCAAAGAGCATGTACGGCACGCACACACTGAAGCACGCACAAACCACGTGCACCCCCAGCATGGGGCCTATGGTGACCGTGCACACTGCACGGCTGTGAGCGCGTGGCATGAGATCCGATCCGATTTCTGGTTCCAGTTTTTTTGGTCCCATTTTTGGTTTTTTTTTTCTGTACTGTTTTTTTTTTTTTTTTTTTTAAATTCCATTCCAAAATATTGATCAGTAATTAGAGACTTGGTACCAGAATTTACTGATTTTTAAAAATGTTTTTTGTTGTTGCTATTTTGGTATCCAGCCAGTACCCAAGTAGCCCATCAAGTATATAAAGTATTGCTATTTCCCCCCTTTCATAAGCTTCCATAGGTCCTGCGTGCACCCCCATATTGGGTCCCTCTATGAGCAGGGGACCAATCAGGGGGTTTGCACAAGTGGGAAGAGACCTCCTTGCTCCCGCCCCCTCAGAAAAAGCCAGGCAAGGAAGTCCCCAGCTGGTCTGACCAACATGTGGGCCAGGGAAGAGCGTGGAGCATCAAGCAGTTCCTGGACTGGAGGAGCAGCAGCTCAACAGTGAGGTGACTCAGCTTGGGGAGTCGGGGCATCCATTGGATAACGCTTGGGTACCACTTGGTGCCCAAATTCAACCAGGGTGAGTGGGCACCCAAGATTCAATGGGATGCCCTACTTGACAGGTACCCACTTGCAGCTCTAGATTCATCCGTTACCAAACAGTAAATCAGCAAATTAGTACTGAACAGTAGTGAAAATCAGGGTAGGAACTTGAAAAATTGGGATGGAAACTTAAAATTGGGATCTCAAGTTGCTATTTTCGGAATGGAAGCACGTAAATTGGAACATCATGTATCCTATCAGGCATGAATTGGGTATCGAGTGGTACTGAACAGTGGTGGGTTGAGTCCTGTAAATTCGACAGATATACTCAATTTTGCAGTACTCGTTTCAGCTCTAATATCTACACATGTAAGTGAAAGTGGCACATACAATCACACATGCCATGCATTCTATTCTGTTCTGAACTGAGTACTTTGTACTAAGCAATTGTGGTCTTCTCAATATTTGTTTACTTTACCTCCTGCCCATGGAGATATCCACCTTTCAAATGAAGTAAAATGCATGTTTGGGTTATATCTCTCACTTCTCTTCTCCCACCCACCACATCCTTTGACTCAACCACTCATCCTTGAGAGGATGCTCATTACTGAATCGACACAGCCTGCTAACACATGGGCCCTTGATGAAGCCAACAGGTCAATCTGAAAAATGGCTTTCATGTAAAAAAATGAAAGATCATGGATGTCGCCTAGGAAGAAAAAGGAAACTGAAAATATTCATGTCAGTAACCGAGGTGATGAGACTGAAGAGGTTGGAAGTTTAAACAGAACCTCGTCTCTTCTGAGACAAGGAAATAAATCCTATCAGCATAGCCAGTTACAGAAGCATACACCGGTACATGACATGTGCATTGATTTCATCATTCTGAGATGAGATGGGCAAGTCGTCCCGAGCGACATTCATCAAAATATTCGAGCAACCGATTTTTTGGTAATTTCAGTTCATTCCATTTGGTTCATTCAACTTGCTCAGTTTGTTTATTTCATGTGTTTTGGGATGTTTTTGTTTGTTTGGTTTTTGCCAGAAACAATGAAAATGAGTGGTAAAAACTGGAAATGGCCAAAATGAATGAGGAAACTGAACCAAATGAGATTAAATAAACCAAAAATAGATAGAAGTTTAGACAGAAAACGCTCATTACTTGGTTTGTTCATTTTGGGTCAGATCATTCAGATTCCATGGGTTTTCTTGTTTTGGCAGGTCCTTGTTTCATCTCAAGGACAGAGGGTTAATGACCTTGCTGAATATTTATTCATGAGACTTTGTATCTTGGGAACATGTCCGTAGGGAAACTGGAATCCCAGTTCTAGCTTGATAAACAAATTGCGATTGCAAAGTAAAATGAATCACATTACTTATTTGACAATTATCATGGCCTCCTCCTATTGCAATCTGTGCTCTATTCCAGTTCCATGAAACAGAGGGTATTTCCAGACATGACGGTTGAGAAGCCGTCACACCCCAGGGGGAGCCCCCTCATCCCGGCTAGGGGCTGTGCCCAGCTGCCAAGCAAACATTCAGGTGGCCGGGGCTACAGAAGGGGTCGGGAGAAAGTGGGGAATTGCAGATGTGGGTCCTCATGGGCCCACCCACTGCGCTCCAGTCCTCAACGCAGCCCCACCTCCTCCCTGACGGGTGGGTGTGGAGGCCTACGAGGCCACCACGCCCTCCCACAACTGCTATAGCAATGGGCCTGGGTTAGGTGAAGCTGGAGCAGATCATCAGATGTGATGGCCCACTCTACCACAGTCCAGGGGACGCCTACCTTGGACCGTGGCAGGGCTTAACATAGGATGTGAGCTGCCCAGGAGCCCAGCGCACATCCCATGTTAGCCTGCCATGGTCCAGGGTTGGTTCTGCTCCCTCCCATGGTAAACATCTAGTGGGGAGGAAGTATACATGACACCACCACCCGTGACCACGCTGGGGTAAGTGTGGCCATGGGCAGGTATGTCATATCTGAAAATATCTAGAAATACAGACATAGGGGGGCTGATCCCATGCCCTGCAGATCCCATGAGGAAACAGCATGCCCCTCCATTGCAGGAACACTGTGCCGCATGGAAACTATGCACATGGGATCAGCCCCATAGTGCAAATATATGCATTTAAGTCCAAATAAATATCTGAAGAAAAATGGTCAGCTTAGCCCCCGCCAAGAAAAATTGCTCACATACCTGAATTGAAAACTCAACCAAAGTGGGCACAATGTACTCACGTAGTCTTTTGTACCCATTTTGTCAGACCTGAATCAAAGTGAGAGATTTATTCAACAGATTCAGTATTTTGAAGCAAATATTCATTTCAACATTGGTTTATTAAGTGATTGATCTGGTTATATCCTTCCTGAGACCATCATCCAGTGGCTGAGGGGCTTCTTGCATCGTCTTTGGATTCTGTTCCTTTGCCACAGGTTCCATATTTCAGTGTCCTTTACCTTTCTCTCTTCTCCCTCTCATAGAGAGTGACTATTTCTTTCTAATCACCGCCAGCAGCTCAGCCATTTGATTCCTGTTAGCTATCCATGGGGAAATGATTTGCAGTTTTATTGCGATTGTTGGTGAAGACACTGGGACCAATCTAAAGCCCTGTAGACATGCACTCAGGGCACACACAACATGTGCGTACATGATCACACAACCCATGTGCAATCCATGTGCACCCCCATTATGGCGACTGAGGTGTATACGCAAAGTGGGTGGAAACTATGTGGACCTCATACGCGGGTATGTGCACCGGTACGCGCACGTGTAAGCCATGCACACGAGGGTTCCTGGTCATGAGAAACACCAAAGGTGGGAAAAACTACAAACAGACAGAGACTTAAAATTCACAGCCTTTACTGCTTAGGCAGTTAAAATACCACTCCCAAGGAAAATCTGGGTATCCACGCTTGCCTCAAGCACAACCAAGTGTTAGTCCCAAAATAGCCTGAGGGAGTGGGATATTACATGGTCTCGAAAGTACATAGCTGCAAAGAGAGTCATCCATCAATATTCACAGATCGCTAAATCATATATGGAAATCTCAACATCAGCTGGGCAAAATAATTACATACTGAAATGGCTAAATCTTAATATAAGATATACACATGAAATAAGAAGAATAAATTCGTGCTGAATATTGCCTCTGTCTGAAACATACAATTAGAGGGATTTGCAAAACACTTGAAATAGATCCAAGCTCTCCTGGGAGAGGAAAGTCTCAATGCAGTTGAATAAGATCATGAAGCAGAGGTGTAACTTCCATGATGTCGACTCCCAATTCAAATAAGTCCAAGGTCCTTGTTAGATCAATAGGGAGATTACCGCTTCAAATACATGGATACTTCCAAGTCAGATAGATTCTCCTCCGCTTGAAAACCTGCAAAGAGAGATCCCCACCCTGGACCCTGTATAAGTAATAAACCACAAGGCATCCTCCCTTTAAAGCATACAAGGTAAAATACATAGTAGGGAAGGGCAAACGCGGTTCGGTAGTTCGGTGTTCGGCCCGAA
>QEPC01006333.1:486649-524325 GCA_003113815.1 Sphenodon punctatus
GTTTGTAGGAGTAGGTCTGTGTACTTATTAGATAATCCATTTAGTTCATAGCATTTAGAATAGTTAATAGCAGTTAGATTTAGTGTAGATAGATACATATATAATATTAGATAAAAATAATAATTAAAAAACCCCATATAAAAACCAAAAACCCAATAAAAAGCAAAAGAAAACCATATAAAACCCAATAAAAAACCAAAAAAACATATAAAAAACAAAAAAACACCCATAATAACACTTCCTGAATGGCCGAACCGAACAGCCGAATGGCCTAACCGAACGGCCTGTTCGGACGACCGAACCGAACAGCCGAACCCTAACTCAGCGAACTAGCCAAACTGCCGAACTGAACGGACGAACCGAACGCGGCCGAACCGAGCAGACGAATGGAACGCGGCCGAACTGAACGGACGAACTGAACGCAACCAAACCAAACGGCCGAACCCGAACCGCGATCTGTTTGCTCATCCCTAGTGAACAGGTGAGTCTCTGCTAACACGAATAGCCCTGGTACTCAGCTAGTTGCCACTTGAAGTGTGAGCTTTGATAAGTTATGGAAAATCTGGAGAGCTGGCAGGCATATCCGCTGCAGCCGTCAAAGGAGCACTGGCTCTTTGAGCCTAGGTCTTTCTGTGGGGCACTTTTCCTGACATAGCAGGCTACTATGCAAGATACAGGTAGAGAGATGACTCAGGGGGGAAGGAGGAGAAGCAGGAATGGAAGGAAGTTGCTAATTAGATTTTACAGCATTATTTTTCTCTTCCAAAAATGCTGTGAGAGAGTGTTACAGGCTGCTGCTGAGTTCCTATTTTTGTCCATGTGTTCCTTTTATTCCAGAGCAGTGAAGATATTGCAAGCACTTCAGTACTCTCCCTCCACTGCTTGTTTTCCAAGGGCCTCACGACTGAGTTGGGGTTTTTTTTTTAAAAAATGCTAACGTTTGCACAAACAAGCGAAAGGGGGACTGTATCCCAGCCTGTGAAAGTGGGTCTTTTCTTTTATCTCAGGAGGAGAGGGCGAAAAAGAACCCAGAGTCTGACTCACTCCCTGCGCAAAGCATGAATTAACCAGGAATGTTCGAGAATTATTCCTGAATAATTCATGAACCTGAATTAATCATGCATTTTCATGAATTATTCATGAATAACTCATTGAAATGCAAGGTTTATTCATGCTCCAAAAAACCCAAGGATTTCCCCCCCCCTCTCTCTTTTTATTCTCCTCACCCCCCACCCCCAGCTCTGTCTTTCCTATAAGGAGCTGACTCTGACACAGGCTGAACAAAAAATAAAAAGAAAGCAAGAGGTTTTTATGTTTTGCAGTGGGGAGACGAAGAAGCGGAGGGGGGGGGGTGTCTTCATTTGGGGTGATTCTGGAAGACAAAGAAAGCCTGTCAAGGACTTGTGGAAGTGGGGACCCACACAGCCAGATGACAGGAGAATTGCAGGATCACCTTCCCTTCTGCAGCAAGCAGCTGAATAGACAGGAGACATTTTGCAAGACTACAACTGTAACCACTACCAGGCAAGGACTGAGTTCTGTTGATATCAGGGTCTAATCTCTCTCCCTCTCCCTTTTCCTCTCCCCCCATTCTCTCTGTATGTGGGCGGTTGTGGTTGTGGTGGTTGTTTTAGTTTCTGTTGCAGTCTTTAAAAATCCCAATAAAAAGGGGCACTGGGATTCCCAGCCACCCTGTGAAATTAGCCTCTTGCAGCCCCTTGCAAAGAGTTTCCTTTTGGAGATGTAAACGCTTGGCTACAGATAAACTGGATCATAAACTGCATTAACGCAGCCCCCCAAAACGCCCCCCTGTGCATATGATTGTTTTTCAGCTTGCAACCTGAGTTGTGTACATTTCACATGGTCTGCCGGGAACCTCACCTACTAGTCCAGAGAGCAGGCTTAGGGGCAATCCTTGTTTTACTAAGCACTGAGGCCATGTAGGAGTTGCAAAGTGTGTGAGTGGGGGGCAAGTCAATTCAGGTTGAGTGAGAGAGTGAGAGAGATTTAAGGACCCAGCGGCAGATTCTGAGGGAGGGCAAAGAACTGGATTAAATCAGGGGCAGACTGGAGGCTAATTTAAATGACACAGCAGGTTGGATGGAAGGAATACCCTTCCTTTGTCATTCCCCATAAAACTTAATTTTATGGGGAATGACAGCATTCTCCAAGAGCAGGTCAATAGGAATCAAAATTGAGATGGAAGGGGGAAAGAAACCTCCATTATTAGGATGGAGATGGGGGGGGGGGGGGGGAATCATGAATCCAAAACACAAATCCTTCCCTTGCTTTTGACTGCATGACAACTGACATATTCCTTTTGATATCTTCAGCTTCACTCTGTGTCAGCATGTCTTTTGTCCAATTTGCAGTACCCTGGAAAGTCCCCTCCCCATCCTCTGTGCCGGGCCAGATCTATGGAATAAACTGATCCCTCCAACTAATCCACCTCACATTTTTGTCCTGGCCCAAAGCATTCTTGGACAGATGGTATGGGAGGCAGCATTGGTTTCAGTAGACAGACAACAGGCACTTTCTGAATTCTTTCACACACGTCTCTTTTATACTGGGGAGTAGCACAAAGTTTACAAACCCATATTCTGAGTGGGGTGCGTGTGTGCAGGGTAAACCCTTACCCTGAGAAACTACTGTCTTCACAGAATCTTGTACAAGACCTACTATGGATTTACTGTGCCTGCTTGTGAATTAACTGTGTTTGTCCATTGTGCCTTAGGCTGATGAGGCTTTCGTATATATGGGGATCTTTTCACAAAACTGATACTGTGTCTTCCTGAGCACATCAAAGGGGGGCATCTGAGCTTGCATGCATCCCTCCTTACACATGTGTGTGCCCATTTGCGTCAGTTGCTCATGGTAGAACCATACAGAATGTGTATCTTTTAGTGTTCCGTCCTTTCCCAGAGTGGAGGACAACGTGATATCTGAAGTGCATTGTATATCAGGTTGAAGTGTTAACTCTTGGCATCAGGCAGTGATATGGCTAGATAACAAAGTTAAAGATGAAACAAGTATGGGGAAAAGTATTGTTTCTATTTTGTGTGACTTCTCCAGTTTAATTTTTTTCTCACCATTCTCATTAGTTACTGCCAGTTTTTTTTTTTTTTTTTAAAAAATTGGTACCCAAAAAATATGACGGCATGGACAAAAAACTGGAAGTGATGAAAGCACAAAATACTGAAATCATGAATGAAAACAGAATAATCAAAACTGTAAAAACTCAGTTACAGATGTCTTTCAGATTGACTGAAGCCTATGCAGAACTTCAATAAAACGCTGCCAATATTTATTCTTTCATCCATTTCAACTCTAATATTCATACAGTAGCACCATGGCACATCAGTGTAGTATACCACCATTGCGTACCATACTGTTTCACAATGTTACCAAAATTAACTGAAGAAAAGTATAAAAAGCAAATTACTGAACTATCTAAGTAGAGAAAAGTCTAGGGCAAACTGAATTAAATTAGGATGGAGCCAAAATACCAAAAGGGAGATAACCAAAACAACAATCTAAATCCAAAAATGGAGCAGGAGACAAGCAATACATTGGAGCTAGAATACCGCTGAAATGATTACGACAAAAAATGGGTTTACCTGTTCAATTTCCAGTACCCAAACTGACTTGAAAAGATTGGATGCTAATCAGTTCCCGATGATGACCTGATTTTAGGTACAGGATCTCCCGTTGACTTTCTTTCTGGTGTAGTGCTGAAACAACTTCTTGGAATATCAACCTCTAGTCCTAGGTTTTCAGTTTTCCATTCAGATTTTTCATCCAGCATCTGGAAAATCAGTAATTTGGTAACATACATTACTGATTTCCCAGGTATTCAGGTAGGTGATGTGTGATTGGGGAGCCTGTTAAATACCCGATACGGTACTAAAAATGTGGATATTACCTGTGGATAACAAATTAGGTACCCATTTCATCTGTAATCCAGAGTCATCAAAACTGTTCAACTTGTCTGTATTGATCAAATTCTGTATTTGCTGAGTTGATTCATTTTAGCTTTAGGGAGTCATTGGGGCTGATCCCAAGCCCAGTGGAAACTCAAGTATGTGCATGCAGACGTGTGGTTTCTACGCACCACAATGTGCTCACAACAGAGGTCGATGTGGTTTGCACATGGCTGCGTGCAGTATCCATAGGGCTTGGGATTGGCCCCATTGAGGGAAGAATCAAAGACAGGGCAGAAGGTAAGCAAAAGTTATTATTAAGAACAGAGGGAGCCAGAGGATCAGGCACTCATCAAGGAATAGTCCAGAGTTTTCTTAAGAGAACGGCACTAGCCAGGAAATTATTAGCCAGGAAATCTGAACTGAGAGAAGAAAAGAGGCTAGGGCGGATGGTTGGAAGCTTTACGTTTTTAAATTAATTTCTTTTAATCAATTTAACAACTAGGATTAAACTCTGGTCCACTGTTAGGCTGCTCAAATCCACATTGGAGCACTCGAAAAATCAGCCTAGTTTTCGAAAATGCTGTGCCCTTGTGCAGTGAAGACACGACAAGAATGTAGCAACAATGTGATGTGAAGGAATCTGTGGAGACCCTATTGCAGAAAGCAAACTGACACTAGTGCAGCCATTACACAGCAGTGTCTTCCAACTCTTGACTGAGTGACTGGTGACTCCACCCTTCCAAAGGATGCTTTGTTATAATAATTAATAATTAATAAACAAGTTTATTGTTGTAACAAAAAGCTGTAACAAGACAGAACCTATAACAAGACAAAACCACATTCACACCCTAACCCAGACAATAATAACAGGTTACAGGTCTAACACTAGTGGCACCTAGTTGAAAATTCACGTGCATCACGAAATTTTTAACAGCTATTAATATGATACATACATATAAACACAACAATACCAATTATTTTTAAAAACTGAGCTTAAATAAATAAATAAAATAAAATATAATAATATAGTCGGCATACTGACGTACGCCCTCTTCCATACTATCATAAAGTCTCCACGTGCTCCCTATTGAATTTGAGCATTAATTTCGCCACCCCCAAGAGAAACATAAGCACAAATTTTAGCCATTTAGCAGGACATTACATCAAAGTCGAAATATTTATCTTAGGCCAAGACATTCACTTAAGGCCCCCAGGTAACAGCTCAGCATCCCTGCTCTGAGCGGATAAAGATATAGATTTGGATCTTAATTTGCTCCTATAAACATTCCAGAGAAATTTGGTCATTTCGCATGTCACTACAGTCAAGCGGTCTTCCAACAAAAATTTTACCAAGGTTCTCGGAGTTCTCCCTGGGAGGCCGGCTATTAAGGGAAAGATGTACTTTTCCCGTAAAAGAACATGGTGGGGACAGTCTAAGATCATGTGCTCCAGTGACTCGATTTGGCCCGAGTCACAGGAACAGACCCTCTCCGCAAGCGGTATGCCCTTATAGCGGCCTTCAGTGTTGGCAGAAGAAAACATGTTAAATCTTGCCAGCATAAAGAATCGCCGAATCTTAACCAACCTGCCATTCTCCAAGTGTGGCATTGGTGCGCCGACTGAACCGGACACTATACCATATGGGCCGAGCATTCTTATTTCCCCAAGTGTTGCACTTTCCTCTTGGAGGGTAATGTCCAACAGCCTGGATATTATCAGGTTTTTTTGCTCCCTTATACCCCAGGTTGCCCAAGGCCAGCAGGTCTATTCCCATGAATTGCATTTGTTCTTTTACCCGTATTGTCCAAGGATTGATGGGCTTATCATCTAGGGCCAGGAGGGAGAGAGGGGCTGCCGACCTAAAAAACAGTCAAACCCAATAAGTGAGAGCGCCTTGCCTAACTCTCACTTTTACGGGGGGGAGCCCGCACTCGGATCTGAGAACTACCTCTGGGGTGCCCGGAGGGGCGGCTAGTAGTGTCCTCAGGAAGGCAGGCTGTAAATTTTCAAGCCCCCTAATCCTAATCCTATCCAGGACCCAAATTTGAGCGCCATAGGTCAATTGGGACACACATTTCTGCTTAAAGACTTTTAAAGCCGGAACCACCCGTTGCCCCCCCCCCCCCCCCCCCCGCTCTGAAGAAAGACAACAAGGGTGCTTTGTTCATATTTGTCTTCCGGCGTCCTATGTCAAGCCACATCCACCAGCAATGAAGCTGGTGGTGGAGGGGGAGCCTGTTAGTTGCTTAAAGTGAGGAGGTTCAGGGAATATAACTCCACTAAGACAGCCATGCACCTGACATGAATTCTTCTTCCTTATTTTATCCTCCTTCTAGGCATTGCAGGTCCGAATGGCTGCCAAGCTTTATGTTCTCATCAGCTGGCCAGATGGAAGCCGTGTGATCAACATTGAAAACATCAAAGAACCTAGGAAGCCTTTCCATCTGTATTCTGTTGGAGAGCAAGTGCTGGCCCGGTGTCCCGGCTTCAGTGGCTTGTACTGGGGGGTGTTGGAGGGCATAAGCGGTAAGTGAATATTACTCAATGTGCACTTTTTGCCAGGCAAGCATACCCTTTAGCTGCAACTGTGAAATGAAATGAACATGAACCCTTTTCTTCCAACAGAGCATAAGGGTGTCTTAGAGAAGAGACTTCAGGAAGATAAGCAGATCCTTGAGAAAATGAGTAAGTGTCATGATGACGTTTAGTTTTGCTTGGCAGTGCAGTTCCGGAGGAATTTATTACATTGGAAAGAAGGATGATCAAGCAGTGGGATGGGACACCGAGGAGAATACCGGATACCAGATTTATCAGTATCGGATCTCCCTGGTATCGGATTTACCGGTATCAGCATACAGGATCTTTAATATGGCTGCTTTACTGATTTTTTTTTACATTGTGGTCATTTAATTCAATGGCTTTGATGTAAAAAAAAACCGGTAAAGCGTCCAATGTTAAAAATCCGGTATGCCGATACCGGTGATTATCGGATTAATCCGATATACCTGATTATCGGGTGTATCGGATTTATCCAATACCGATATTCCCACCCCTAGTGCTTAGGATGTTAGCTGGCATTCAGGAGACCCAGGTTCAATTCCCTGGTCCATCACAGTCTTCTTGTATGATCTTATGAAGGTTTTGTTCACATTAACCAACCCCTAAGTAAGTACCACATATCTCTGCAAAGATTCCTGAAGTGCACAAGTCTTAAGTCCTACAAAATAATCCAATGTTACCTTCCAAGATAAGAATGTCAGGTGGGGTTGGATGGTGTTATCACCTGAGGTAGTTACACCCAGAATTAGTGTCCTTTAGGAGGCTAATTGATCAGTAGTCCTCAAGACATATCCAGTTGTTATCCCACAATCCTTTGTGGCATACCTGAAGGGGGGCCCTTCATATTCCTACAGTGCACAGTTCCAAACTCTGAAAAATTTCACACTGCAGTATACTTTTATCTAGAGTCCCATCTGGGCCAAACATTTTGCTCCAAGCCCCCACTGCATTGGGTCCTAGGCCTGATGCAGCCAGGCTCTTCTTAGACTACAACCAATGTGTTGTGGTGTCCCCACTTTCCATGGAGCATACTGAGATCATGGCACTCCTCAGGAGGTGGGGCTATGTCAGAAAGGCATGGAGCTAATGCATCCCCCCTAACACTTTTCCAGTGTGGCCATGCCCCTGCAGAACACTGGGACGTTGTGGCACTATTTGGAAGTTGGGAATTCCTGTTGCTAGGGAGACTGGCCTAAGCCTGAGGGATATGGACAGAGGCCATAATCCCAAACCCCCTCCGTGTGGAATTTGTGTAGTTCCGGCACAGGTTCCACAAAGCACTATGTGCTCCCAATGCATGTGCGTGTAGGTTGCTCCCACTTGTGCCCACACAGGTTGTGTGTGGCGCACGCAGGGCATGGGATTGGCCCCATTGAGTGCACCCAATTTAGCCCAAGGCAGACAGGATCAGTTGGATCTCATAGGGATCAGGTTGGGGCATAAACCTCGGCTCTTTCATGTCATGGGAATGGTTTATCAGCCATAACATTGAGAGAAGAGCTGAAACAAGTTCCTGCAAAAATGAGTATACCCATCAAATTTCTGGTACCTGAATAGACTTGAAAATTTGGGGTACAAATCAGTAGCCAATTTCTCATATCCAGTCTCTCGCATTCAGCTCAACTTTGACACTGCATTTGACACAGTGGGGGAGTCAGTGGTAGTGGATGCTCCAACTTGTCCTGTTTTATGGGATCCATTTCAGATGGTCTCCCCTGCCGACGTGGAGGATGTGCCTCTGGCTGTCAGAGCCACATTTTGCAAATTAGATCCATGCCTGTCCTGGTTGGTTAAGGCCACCAGGGAGACGCTGGATCCATTGCTGGCGAGAGTGGTCAATGCCTTCCTTCAAGAGAGCAGGGTTCAAGACTGCCTCAAAGAGGCTGTTGTCCATCCCTTGCTCAAAAAACAATCTCTTGGCATTGACTCCCTGGCCAGTTATTGACCAGTCACTAACCATCCCTTTTTAGGAAAGGTTATTGAATGGGTGGTGGATTGCCAGCTTCAGGGGCATCTGGAGCAGATTGGTTTACTGCACTACTCACAGCCCAACTTTCATCTGGATATTGACACCGAGACTGCAATTGTGGCCTTGGTCGATGACCTGTGCCACGAGTTGGACCAAGGTTGGTCAACTCTGTTAGTTTGTTATATCTTTCAGCTGCATTTGATATGGTTGACTACGAGGTGTTGCTGACTTGCTTCTTAGACCATGCTCAGGTGGGCAGAATTGTTCTTGAATGGTTTTGCTCTTTCCTGGCTGGGATAACTCAGTGTGTGGTTCTGGGGGACTATTCTTCATTTCCCCGGTATCTTACGTGTGGAGTCCCGCAAGGTTCTATTCTGTCCCTCTTCCTGTTAAACGTATATATGCAGCTGAAGGGCGAGTTCGTGAGAGAGTTTGGTGTACCTCTCATTTTCAACTGTACCTCTCATTTTCAGCTGACCCAGACACAGCAGTCTCGGTGCTTACCCAATGTTTGGTGTCTGTGGGGGACTGGAAGAGGGGGAGCTGTCTGAAATTGAATCCTGACAAGACGGAAGTGATGTTGGTTGGCAGGACTGAGGGGGTGGAGGCCCCCATCATAGATGGGGGCTGCCCCTTCTCAGCCCCTCAGGTGTGGAGTTTGGAGGTGCTCCTCAATTCGCAGCTCCGCTTGGAGGCTGAGGTGGTGGTTGTGGCGAGGAATGCCTTTTGCCAACTATATCTGGTAAGGCGGCTATGGCCATGCATCTCTGACTCCAACGTTGCCACCATCATCCATGCCTTCATTACCTTGAGATTGGACTACTATAACACACTTTATGTGGGGCTACCCCTGGTGATGGTTCAGAGACTTCATCTGGTGCAGAATGTGGTGGCCCATCTCCTTATGGGGACGGGTCTTCAGGAGCATATAATATTGGTGCTCCATGCATTGCACTGGCTGCCTATATTCTTCTGGACCCGATTCAAGTTGTTAGTTCTTTCTTTCCTTTAAAACACTGTATGCCTTGGGCCCAGCTTATTTGTGGAACTGCCTCACCCTCCCAGTTCCTTGAGCAGCCCCTGTTGTCAGCCGGGGGCACCCACATTGAGATCCACCGGGTTTCCTGGGGGATGACTATGAAGAGGCCATTCTTGGTGGAGGCACTGTGGCTGTGGAACTCCCTCTTGGTAAGGGTCCATTTGTCCCTGGCCCTCCTGTCCTTCTGACGTCTGTGCAAGGCATGGCTGTTCCACCAGGCATTTGGCAAGGAGGATGGGTGATGTGTGGGTTGGGTTCATGTGGGCGGGGGGGTTGGGATCTCTGTGGACTCCTGGGGTTTGTAAGTGTTTGATTTATAATTGATTTGTATTTATGTTTTTATTGTATTTTGTTGTAATTTATATTGTTAGCCACCCTGAGTTGCCATGGACAAGAGGGAGTGGGATATTAAATTGAAGAAAATAAATAAAATAAATAAAAAAATTCAACCTGATTCAGGTACCTGATTTTCTGGAATGTACCTGAATATCAGCTTCCAATTTCAGTACCAACTTCTAATTTTTTTGTTTTCCGTACTGATTTTTTTCTTGATAGGCAGAAAATCAGTAAATCGGTATTAGAAATGACCAATTTTTCAGGTATCCAGGCCCATCAAATACCCCACATGGAACTCAAACTTGTGGGTACTACCCACCCATAGTACCAAATTAGGTACCTGTTTCAGCACTAATTTGGAGCTATTTATACTGCCCCACGACTCTTCATGAGTGCCATGATGAAGTATGTCACTGAGGTTACTATGTAATATCAGAAATGCCCACTCTTGATTTCAGAAAACCAGCCAAGCGGGCATAGCTTGCTGCCACCTCCACCTAAGAAATCCAGGAAAACGTTCTCCAAATGGACCCCAAACAATGGTTCTAGAAAATACCACATAGACAGAAGCGTCCACATCAAACCCTTGCTGGGAACTGAAGAAGGTCTCCATCATGATCCTGCAGCCTCTCCCCTCTTAAGAGAAGGGCATGTCTTGAACATCACAACAGGATCCTGCCCCATGCCGATGCCTCCCCACTCTTCCAGTGCCTTCAACACATCCCCATCCTTCTTGAATTTGGCTGTTCCTGGAACATCCCAGAATGAAGCAACAAGCCCTAGAACACTAAGCAGAGGTAAAACAGCCAATACAGTTGTATCTGGAAATAGGTCCAACATCTAAGTGCTTTCTCTCTAACTGCCTTTTATTTTATAAAGTAAAAATTAATTTTGGAAAATGGCATGAGAAGAAAATGGGATTTGTCTACTTATCTACAGACAGGGAAAAAATGGCTGCAAAATCATATGCTGATGAGATGAAGGGGTGTGAGAATTATTAGGTTGGGTTATTGATGAAATGAGTACTAATAAAAATGAGCATACCTGTTGAATTTCTGTTACCTAAATAGAAAATATTGCGTATCGAGCGATACCCGATTGCAACTCAGTTTTGGTACCCAATGTCCTGGAATGTCCCAGAATGTCAACTTCTAGTCCCGGAATGTCAACTTTTAGTCCCGGAATGTCAACTTCTGCTACCAGGGTTTCACTTTTCCACCCTGATTTACTGATCAGAAACCAGAAAGTTGCCTAGTCGTAGTATTTATTGGGTTAGCTTTCGCCATACTCCATACACAATTACATACAAAAACATCAAAAACACATGGAATAAAATTCCGATACAAACCATACGGAGATTATAAAAACCCAAAATAAAACTTAAAATATTGCCCCAAGTCATAACATTCTAATACAGTCCATACAGTAG
Source organism: Sphenodon punctatus (assembly GCA_003113815.1). Lineage (NCBI taxonomy): Eukaryota > Metazoa > Chordata > Lepidosauria > Sphenodontia > Sphenodontidae > Sphenodon > Sphenodon punctatus. Next base: position 497,905 of record QEPC01006333.1, read on the forward strand.
GGGCGGGACATTGGGGGGAATACTGGGTACTGGATTTATCAGTATCGGATCTCCCTGGTATTGGATTTACCAGTATCGGCATACCATTTTCTTAACATTTGCCGCTTTACGGGGTTTTTTACATTGCGGCCATTTACTTCAATGGCCGCAATGTAAAAAAAAGGGTAAAGCGGCCAATGTTAAAAAACCGGTATGCCGATACCAGTGATTATCAGATTATTGGATTAATCCAATATACCCAATTATCGGGTGTATTGGATTAATTCGATACTGATATTCCCACCCTTACCATACAGGCTATTATAAAGACCCACATTAAATCCATATTAAAATAACGTATAGTGAAGAACGCCAGTATCCAATTTAAACTGCTATAACTAGAGGTTCTGGAGCACTAACAGTAAGAAATATAAGCTAAATATAATACAGCAAATAAAAATAACCTGTTCTCTTAATTTTTAGAATGAAATATCTTTAATTTGGGAGCAGAAACAAATGCATTACTTTACAAATCTCCTCCACTTGGAAGGCAAATAAAGCTAAATGAGTCAAAAAACCTGTCTGTCTGTTGAAAAATCCAAATTACTTTTTTGCGCTTGGAAAATTCATTTGTTTTTGATAGAAAGGGTAGTAAGAGCTCTAATCTAATGCCATCAAACAATGGGCATTCTAAAATATAATGGATAGTGTCCTCAATTCTGTCCTGACACTTCGTGTAGAATCTTACATGTCTTGGATATTGAGCTCCTGGCCTTCTATTATCGCTGAATGCAATGCATCTGTTCATAGCGCAGCCTGGTTAAAGTCGGATGCATTTTCAATTTTAAATCAATTTTAAGATATCCTTCCAGTCCCCAAATATGTTTGATCATAATATAAAGTGGAGCTATACGTGAAGCACAAGCCAGCGCAAAATCATTTTGTCTGGCTATATCTATCACACGTTGTGTCAATAAAGATCTGTCCTCCCTTGAAAAATTCTGAGATCACTATCAATAAAATAACCCAAACCCAAGGTATAACCAACATAAGATAACCAAGGGGATTGCCTAAACTGTTCCAAATCTTAGTCCTCTATCAGACACATCTTGGGCACTTGCAGCGGTGAGTATATTAACACCCTGAACCAATAATTAAAAACTCTAATAGAAATTTTAGATATCAGAGATTCTACTCCTGTCTCCAACCTTAACAAGGGTGGTAGGAATGAAAAAGAGGCTCCCAAAACAGAATGTAAAAACTTGTTTTGGTGAACCTCTATATCCTCTTTAGCTGCTATACCGCAAACTTCTGACCCATACAACAATTGGACATTAACTACTTCCTCATAGGCCTTCAGAGGTGATTGAACTGACCTCTTTGTTAAGGAAACATGCAATTTTTTAACTGCCTCAGCTGATTGAAGAACCTTCATTTTAACAGCATTTTGATGGTAAATTCCACTTATTTCCTGAGGCTTGCCAGAGGCCAAGATATTTATAGCTCTTCACCTTTTAAAGCCTTGTACCACCCAACCACTATGTATGACGATTAACACCATGGCCCCATGCCATAATTTTAGTTTTTCCATAATTAATGTGTAGGGCTGATGTGGCAGCAGCTGTTATCGCGCCGCAATTCCATTTTGCCATTTCGGAATTGCCTGCGCCACACCGCGGCTTTTCTGCTGACATTCTGCTAATTCTGCAAACATTCTGCAAATTCGGAAACTATTGGAAAAATTGTGGAAACTGTCAGAAAACCACTGTTTCACTATTTTGCGGCGCTGGCAGAATGGTGGAAGTAGCGGAAATGTCATGTTTCCGCTATTTTGTGAAGTCTGTGGAAGTAGCAGAATGAAATTAGTGGAACTGCGGAAGTAGCCTAATGAAACTAGCGGAATGAAAGACTCTGCCATGCAATACCACTAATTGCGGAAACACTGTTTCCGGCAGAAATAGATACCGCTGCGACATTCCGCTACAGCCCTATTAATGTGCAGTCAGTTATCCATACAGAGGTATTCAAATCTTGAAAAGGCCCTTTAGAGGCCAATTGGGGTTTGAGAAAGAATCACAGCATTATCTGCATATACCAAAAGTGCCACCATTTTAGCCAAAATGGAAGGAGGGTGGAAGTTCTTTTCCAGCATAGCCTGAATAATGCCATTTATGTATAAATTAAACAAAAACAGGGCCAAGATACATCTCTGCCTTACCCCTTGTTTAGTAACAAATTTAGGGTTTAATTCTCCTGTCAATCCCCAATGTACCTGAGCCCGAGTATTTCCATAATATGCTTCAAATATTTTCAAAAGCGGGGGTCAGTACCCATTAGTTAACTTATTCCAGAGAATGTCTCTATCCACTGAATCGAAGCTGCAACTAGATCTACAAAAGCTACTTACAATGTAGTCTTCGTCCTGGTGACATACTTATATTTCAAGTACTGTAGAGTAAATAGATGATCTCTTGTTGTATACCCTGCCTGATACTCAAGTAATATTTATTTATTTATCAAATAATTTAATACCCCACCCCTCATGCTCCAAGCAGTCCAGGGTGGCTTACAATATTAAAACACATAAAAACAGTAAAATCATAAAGTACAATAAAAAGGGAGGCACCAAATCAAACCGCTCCTCCCCTTCCCTTCTCCTCCCTTGACCCACTCCAGTCTGGCTTCGCGCTCTGGAACGGCCTCTGTGGTCCGCTGGGCGAACCCTTCTCTCAAGGTCCCCCATGTGGCCCAGGGGGCCACCATGGAGAGGACATTCTTGGTTGCTCCACCTAGACTGTGGAACTGCTCGGGTGGCCCCGGATCTCCCCTCCTTCTGTTGTATTTGTAAAATCCTGGCTTCAGAGTTTTGAACAGAGATGAGGGAAGAAAGGTGAGAGCAGGGAAAGCCAATGAGGAGGAGGTTACAATAGTCAAGGCGAGAGATGACTAGGGTATGGATGAGAGTTTTGGCAGAGGAGTCAGACAGAAAAGGGTGGATCTTAGCAATGTTGTGGAGGGAGAAGCGGCAGGATTTGGCCACGGAGTCAATGTAGGGTTTGAAGGTGAGGTACGAGTTGAAGATGAAGCCCAAGCTATGGGCTTGGGGGACTGGGAGGATGGAGACCCCGTCAATGGCAATTGACAGGGAAGAGGGAGAGGAAGGATTAGGAGGGAAGATAAGGAGTTCAGTTTTTGCAATGTTCCGTTTGAGTTGACGTTGACACATCCAGGTGGAGATATCAGAGAGACAGTTGGTGAGACAAGCTTGAACAGAGTGGGAGAGGGAAGGAGTGGAGAGATAGAGTTGAGTGTCATCAACATATAGATGGTATTGGAACCCATGGGAGGCAATGAGTTTGCCTAGGGATTGGGCGTAAATAGAGAAGAGGCGAGGGCCAAGGACAGAGCCTTGGGGAACCCTGACCGAGAGGGGTAGGGAGGAGGAGGGGGAGGAGTAAAGAAGAGATACACTGAAGGAGCGGTCAGAAAGGTAGGAGGAGAACCAGTCGAGGACAGAGTCCTGGAATCCAAGGGAGTGAAGCGATTCAAGCAGGAGTGAGTAGTGAACAGTGTCGAAGGCAGCACAGAGATCAAGGAGGACAAGTATGGAGTAAAGGCAGTTGGATTTAGCCATAAGAAGATCGTTGGTGATCTTAGCAAAAGCGGTTTCACTGGAGTGAAGGGGGCGGAAGCCAGACTGGAGGTGGTCAAGGGAAGAGTTGGCGGAGAGGATCTCGAGGCAACGGCAGTAGACAACCCATTCAAGGAGTTTGGAAGCAAAAGGGAGGAGCAAGACAGGATGGAGGGTTCAGATGGATCCAGAGTGTACTTTTTGAGGATGGCGGGGACAGTGGCATGTTTAAAGGTAGAGGGGAAGGAGCAGGTAGAGAGGTAGAGGTTGATGATGTGCAGGAGGGGAGGGGTGACGGTGGAAGCAATGGAAGTCAGGAGGTGGGAAGGAATGAGATCAACCCCTTCACCACTCAGAAAAGCTCCGCTGGATGAGATGTTGCAGAGGCTATAGAGCCAGAAAAAAATCTCCTTTTTTTGCTGCCCTTACAGCTGCAGTATAGGCACACAAACGGGCTCTGGTGTTAAATCAGGATTCAAGGATTAAAAGCCACCATTTTCTATCCAGTAGATACAGTTTTTGTTTCCCCCTGTTGGGTCATGTGATCAATTACTCCTCTGCCTTCCCCCTGATATCCAGAAAACTTGGTGGCAAAATATTGCACCCAATGATCTGGGGCAATATTTGCCTCCAAGTTTACATTATATCAACTCATCCCCTTGGTGGCCACTTGCTAAAACAATTATGGTTGTCTCTTTCTTTAATGGTACGACATGTTTTATCCCACTGTGATTCTGTATAAGCCAGTTTCTTATTTTTAATCATAATCTTGTATTCTCTACATAATTCCTTATAAGTGCTGTATTCCCTTGAATCTCCTGATTGTATAGTTTTAAATTTTCTATTTAGTAATTTCTTTTTCCCAGAACAATCATGACCAAACCATGCCTCTCCTCTGGCTTTCCCGGAGGACACCTTTTGAGAACCCACAGGGCCTACAAAATAAAGTTTAATGTAATCAAATATCTGCTCTGTAAGTTAAAATGTCCTGAGCTTCCTCTGCATCGATCAATGCTGTCCTCCGTCTCATGAGAGCCTCATCTTGAAGTATAGAGAACATGGTATTAGCCAAATGCCCTGTCCATTTAACTCTTTTGTTGATACTAACTGGGATAAGGGTATCTCTTAATTGTGTCCAATGTCTTCCTCGTATAGGACCTCGTATAGGATTGTGTCCAATGTCTTCCTCCATGGACCAAATCCTTCATACTATATAATAACAAGAGGATGGTGATTGCTTTCCGGGAAATTCATCAACTGAAAATCCCTAATAGTTGATGACCTGTCTGGCTCAATCAAAATGTAATTGATGGTACTCATACTCGCTCAAGATATAAACATAAAATCTGATGCTGTTACACTAGGAAATGAACCATTAAACATTCTAAGATATAGATCTAATAGTAATTGTAATTTTCTACCTGCCGGATTAGCTCTAAAATCCCTAAGAACTGGGGAATTAATCCATAGATTTCATTAAGAACAATAAAATCTTCATCCAGCCAGTATAAACTCCCAACTCTGGCATTTAAATCACCAGCAATTAGAAATTTGAATTTCCCTTGGGGAATCTCTGTTCTGAGTGATTCTAAATAAATTGAAAGTTAATCCCATCTCAAAGAAACTTCTTCAGTCCCACCTACTGGACGTATTAACAAGAATTAATGGTAGAAGATATGAGGACTTAAGAATGACAGTTAAGTTGTGTTCTCACCTGTGGTGGTGGCAGCGGGAGAGGCAAGGGAAGACGCGGCAGCACGGATGAGCTGACCGACGGGAAAAGAACTGGTGCAAACGGGGATCTGCCGCGTCTTCTCGCGCGCATGTTAGGGCATAAAATCCTGCCCTGACATGTGCGAGAGAAGACGCGGCAGATCCCCTTTCGCACTGGCTCTTTTCCCATCGGCCGGCTCCTCCACGCTGCCATGTTTTCCCTCGCCACTCCCGCTGCTGCCACCGCCATCACAGGTGAGAACACAGCCTTAGACAAAAATCTTGGTATGGAGGCAACTGCTGAATTATCCAATCTGACCTATTGATTATCATAGTAGCTAAGCCTGCTCTGGGGCGACTTCTGGATTTTGATGAAGTACAAAATAAATTATGGCATGAATACTCCTTTAAAAAGACAGATTCTAAACACCAGGTCTCCTGAAACATTAACATTTCAGAATTGTTAATAAACTTGCAAAAATCTGTATCTCCTAATTTAGGCCCTTTTTATACAGACACTCTAACACTTATAAAATAGGTATTACATTTTATTATATATGTTACAGGGCACCCACAAGGCAACACTGCAGCCCTGCAACATGGGCCCTTTTCACACGAGATGCCTCTACCCAGTTTTACTGGGTGGAGGCGTCTGTGGGTGATTTCAGACGTTACGGGCCTCCCTTTTACCAATGGGTGATTTCAGACGTTACGAGTCTGAAATTCACCACGCCTGAACCACAGTCAAACACGGCCCGTGTTTGTATTCACCACGCTTCTGGACCTCCGGACGCGAGGAGGTCGAGAAGTGTGGTGAAAGGCCACCACGGCCATGGTGAACGGAAAGTAACTTCTGTTTATTTACTGTTCACCACGGTCAAGGGATTTCACCCCCGCCTCTGGTTGCGGCGTCGGGAGGGGGGAGAGCTGCTGGGGAACGCAGGGGGTGGGGCCATGCGGCAGCATGCTGCACCATGTGGCCCCGCCCCCTCTGGGGGGGAGCCTCTTTAGACGTGACGGGCAGCCGCTTTCACCACGGGCCGTGGTTTGGTGGTCCCCACGGCCAGGGGCAATGGGGCGCACGTCTGTTGGCATGCCCCTTAACCCCCGGCCGTGGTCCAAATCACCCCACAGCCCGTGGTGAAAGTGGCCGCTCGTCACATCTGAAATAACCCACAGTGAACCATCTGCGGTGGGGAAGATCCTGTAACGTCTGAAGGAGTTCCTGCCAGATGTTCACCACAGTGAACACCCAGTGGGAATCCAATTAACCACTGTTCTGGAGGGGAGGCCAGCCTCAATTCCGGAATGTTGGTTACCTGGACCACGGTCCCAAATCGGCAGACCGTAACTTCTGTTACCTCCACTGAGGCCAGAGCGTGGTCCTGGTCATGAGCTGGGATCGGGCGCAGCGGCCGAATTGGCCGCTGTGCCCATCCGTCTCCAGGAGGGCGAGATGACTGAAAATCCTCTGAAATAACCAAATTAAAAAAAACAGAACAAAACCAAATCCCCCAAAACACAGAAAACACACACAAATAATAAACCAATTGCCCATTTCAGGTTTTGTTCCTAATATATGTTTGTCACTCGAATCCTTGCGAATCGCCACACCAGGGTTTGTGAGGTTTCACCATCTTTGAAATCCATGCTCCTCAATTAATGCCCAGTATCTTGATGACACTTCTATGGGTGTTGCCATTGAATTACACTTAGGCTTGGCTTGGTGCCACTGTAACAAATTCTATACAGTTCATGCTGAAAAGCATGTGTGTGTCTCAGGCTGTTTTTACACGGGCACAGCCGGGTGGCAGTTCCATGTTCACTGCAGGGAAACACCCACACACATCCGGTGAGTGGGGGAGGGGAATGAAATGGGCCAGGGGTGTGTGTGTGCCCCTACCTATGCACAATTTGGTCTGCCTCTGCATGGAGCATCCTGGATTTTTCCCGATGGTCCATGCACAGGCATGAGTGTGCCGTGTGTGTGGGTGTTGGGAGCGCACCGCTACCTTCAGACGGGTGTCTCGATGTGTGCGACCTGTGTGGGCACATCTCGTCTGAAATTGGCTAGCGTCATGCTGCTGAATGCTTGCTAAGAGCTTATTGCCTTGACATGATAAAGCAAAGTACTCGGTTGAGATGCTTGCTCAAGTGAAGCAGTCAAAAAGGCATTAGCATTGTGTCTGACTTGATGTTTATTTCTGCAAACCTATTTTTAGATTACATCAGCCTGGCGATGAAAAGGAAGTCAGATAGTTTTCTGGCTCAGTGTCAGCGACGTCTTAGTATAAACAGGTAATATTTCAGATTCAACAAGGACAATGCAAGTTGCAAAGACAAGATTACAGCTGCACTGTAGCTGAAACTGGTACCCTCTAAAAAGGGGTCTACCCATTGAATTTCTGCTACCTGAATCAACTTGAAAATATTGGATATGAATAGGTACCCAATTATAACCTGGTTTGGGTACCTGATGTTCCAGAATATCGACTTCTAGATCCAACTGGGTAGGTTTTCCATCCTGATAGTTCAATCCATAACCAGAAAATTGGTAAATGAGTACTGGAAATTAAGCAATTTTTCATGTATCTGGGTACCCAATTGGTGATCAGGTAGCCTGTCAAATTCCCAACATGATACTCAAAAATGTGGTTATCATCTGTGGGTATCAAATTGGGTAGGTACCCATTTCAGCTCTAGGTTGCACCTCTTCAACTCTGACAAGAATGGCACATGTTAGTGGGGACAGATTCAGCATGATGATAGCTCAGGGCTCTTTGGGGGGCTCCCAAGTGTTCTCAGCTGTAGCCAGTACACTTTCCCCTTCCAGCATGAGGACCCTGCTGCAGCTTTCAGAACCAGCTTCCAGTCTCTCCTCCCATGCCCACATAGCGGCCTACCATGTGGCCACATAACAGAGGCAGCACCTCCTTCTTTTCCGAGGGAACTGAGGCTGCTCGGGGCTGTTCTCTCTTGTCTTCATTCCCTCATCTCTCCAGGACACTCGCTGTCTCTCTGCCTCCCCTACAGCAGCAGCCAGGACCCCTCCTCCTCGCCACTTGCTTTGAGGACTTACCCTTGACACATACTCTGATGAACCACTTACATCCCCGCAAATGTGCCTGGCTGGCCATGCCTTTGGGAAGGTGCATGGGGGTGGGGGAGAAAGAAAAAGAGGTACAGGGAGCCTCTTGCAAATAAAAGAGGGACAGAGAGGGAAACAGAGGAATATTGGGGGTGGAGGAGCTTCAAAATCCACAGCCCCAAACCTTTGAACTTCAGCAAAGTTAGGATAAATTATGTTGTCCAAAATGAAGGGGAATTGTTTTTGCATCCATTTTACACTTGTAGAAGTTCAAGACTGTGGAGAAACCACCCCATAATATATTTATCACTTACTTCTGTAGTATTAGCCAAAATGTTAGATTACTGAAAACTACAGTATTTGTCTAAAATGTGAATCTGCTGATATAAGGCCGCTTTTAGATGAGACAGATTTTGCACATGATTGGTGAAAAACATGCATGTTTTAATGCTCGTTTAAACACCTAAACCGTTTTAAATGTACATTTGCCATGGTCGTTTAAAAACAAAACTGTTTTGAATGTGGTTTTGTCTGATTCCAAACCGGTTTTGAGCTCCTTTGATGATCAGGGGATGCCAAAACCGGTTAAAAAAAATACGCATTATTTAAATGCGCATTTACAAAACCACATTAAAAGTGTCTCATCTAAAAGCACCCTAAGATGTTAGCAGGACTTTTTCTGGGCTTACACTAGGATTCTCTTCTCACCAAGGAAAGTGTTAGCTTTTTAGACTAAGAAGGATTTTGTCAATAAATAGGAAGCATCTGGTCTGTTGGCTTGTTTGTTTTTCTGTAGCTGCGATGAACTGAAGACCAAAGACTCCCCAGAGGCAGACGACTTTGAGGTAGTTCAGAAAGTCTTCAGTACCAGTGAAATAGAAAGGTAATTTATGAAAGATGACACCACATGCACCTACCTGAATTTCCATCAGCGCTCAGGAAAATAATGGGATTTAGATTAGACATGCCTGAAAACACGAAGCAATTTGTGGGCCTGACAAACTTGAATATTACCAGAAGCAAACTGTAATCTTCTTTGGCTCTGAATGTTTATGCACTGAAATCTGAGCACCAATATATCAAAGTAGTGGATCCCTCTCATCTACCATCATCATGTTTCTGTCTATGTCAACATGGTTTTACTTCCCCGTTGTAATTGCCGGGTATTAGTATCAGAAAAGTGAACCTTAAAATGAAGACTATTGACGGTGGGGTGGATCCCATGCCTCATGTGTGCAGCTGCACACACACACAATCACATGGTTTGCACGCACACGGAGGGACCCGTGCTGTGGGTGCATGTTTACTTGTGCATGTCTATGTGCCCGCGCGTGCTGCACGCCATTCTGTGGGGCATGGGATTGACCCCACTGGAGCGGATTCCGAACCCCTGAATGCACAGCTTACAGACAGGTATGTGTACAGAGACACATGCACCATAGTCCGACTCCCCATAGCTGGATTGCCCATGGGGTGCATGTAGATTGTGTACCTAGATGCATGCACATTGTGTGTGCCATGTGCATGTTGCACAGCTCTTGGGATTGGCTCCATTATCATTCAAAAATTATCTTACCCATATCGTGCAAGTTGGATCATCGTCTGTGGCCCGTACTGAGGATCTAGACTTTTATTGTGTGGTTTTTTTCACCGACAGATGCGTTGAGAATAGATATAAATTAGTGCTGAAACTCAGTCTTCAAACTTACTTGTTTTTTTACTAGGGATGGGTGAACGCGGTTCGGAAGTTCGGAGTTGAGACCGAATTCGGTCTTTTCGGTCAACCAAACCGAACTTCTGAACCAAACTTGAATTTCAAACCAAACCGAACTGAATTTCCGAACTCCGTTCTGTTCGCCCATCCCTATTTTTTACCAACTACCTTGGTATTTGACTCGATTTTACAGAGTACAGAGGAACCGAGGAATCTGGTAAATTCTCAGACGGGCAACATACAGAGCTTTTCCTGCAACATACAAGGCTGTTCCTGGTCCTATATAAGGGAACTCGGCGCTCAGAAAATACTCTGTACTCAGTTTTATTTTACCAAGTATTTTACAAGTATCGAGTATTCAGCCAAATTACCAAGGACTGGCCGAACACTCTGAGCTGATCCTCGGAAACACTTGCAAATATATACACACACACTATTCAGTAGGGGTGGGAAGTTCGGTACATCCGGTATCCGATACTGCCAGTATTTTGCTGTACCGGCAGTATCGGATTACTCCGGTATTTGGGGGTACTGGTACCAGTTCCCCGTGCCGGATTATTTTACATTGTGGCCATTGAAATGAATGGCTGCAATTTAAAAAAAGAAACAAAAAAACCCAAACACTTTCCCTCCCCAGTCCAGGCTGCATGGGTGAAAGGGGGGACACCCCCCACCCACCCTGCCCAGCCTGGATTTTTTTTTTAAAATTTTTTTCCCCGAAGTGCCTGCCAGTGCAGGCTCCGGGCCGCCGCCGGCAACCCAGAGCCTGCACCAGCAAGTAGGTAGTGTAGTGGTACTAGGGTGATCGCTGGGGTGGGGGTTGGTTTAACACCCCCCAGCCCAGGGATCACCCTACCCCCCCAGGGATCGCCTACCTTTGGCACTCCGGGTGGAGGTGGCGGCGGCAGCACAGTGGTCCGATGGCTTCAGTGCTGGCTGGTGGCTTCAGCACTTACTAGGCCTTCCGGGGAACTTCCAGGTTTCCCCGGAAGGCCTAGAAAACGCTGAAGCCACCAGCCAGCACTGGAGTCACCAGACCGCCATGCTGCTGCCGCAGCCTCTGCCGCCGCTGCCCGGAGTGCCAAAGGTAGGCGATCCCTGGGTGCGGGGGTAGGGTGATCCCTGGGCTGGTGTGTGTGTTAAACCACCCCCACCCCAGGGATCACCCTAGTACCTGCTGGTGCAGGCTCTGGGTCACCGGTGGCGGCACGGAGCCCGCACTAGTAGCAGGGACTTAGGGTAAAAAAAAATAATTAAATCCAGGCTGGACAGGGTGGTTGGGGGGTGCCCCCCTTCCACCCGCACAGCCTGGGAGTGGGAGGAGGCAGGTGTTGGTTCCCCCCCCCATTGATTTCAATGGGGACAGTTCCCCATTGAAATCAATTGAATAAATCCGGTACCGGTATACTGGTTTTAATCCAGTAAACCGGGTTTTTGTAAACTGGTAACCGGTAAAACCGGTAACCATTTTTTTGTCAGATGTCCCACCCCTACTATTCAGTGCAGCCCTAATATAACCTAGTAACAACAAAAAGGAACTAGAACTGAAATTGGTAGCTCATTTGCTACCCGGGGGTAATACCCGCAGTTCTTAGTACTATCTCAGGTACTCAACAAGATACAACACTTGATACCACAAGTGAAGCAGTCAACTTTACAATGACAAAATCTTATTGATTCCACTGGATGGTACCTGAAATAAGGGCTAATGAAAAATGGCAAAAGGACCTGAAAATTGAGCTAACACTATTTTCTGAGGTTCCAGAAAAAATCCGATCACTTTCTAATACTTTAAAAATTAGTTTCAATGTGACATGAAAATTTCTTAAGCTTCATGAAATTTTAATTAAAAATGCACTTCTGATTGCATCAAATCTGTCATCGGCATTTTACTGAGGTTTTGCACAAAATATTTGTGACAGTACAGCATCTAAAAGGAGATTACAGTTGCATTGGTCCTTTGTTACATAAACCGACCAATCAATTGAAATATTTGTGGACAGAAAATTGCCATGAGACCTTTTTCATGTTTTCATGTCTGAATACTTTAAAAAAAAAAAAATGTTTTTTAAGGGGAAGCAGAGCTAGCTCTAGTTATTTTTATTTTCATTGTTGGGCCATTCTTTACATTCCATTTCAGTCATATCTGGAAGTGCTGATGATAGCAAGTCAATTCTGAGTTTAATATTCTGGCTGGCGGAACCACAGTAATGAAACACTGGCCTTCCTAGCTCAGTTTTTCAGACTCAGAATTTGTATGTGTCTGTGGTGGGGATGGGAATGTGATTGGATCCATCATTTGTGTGATGTATCATTCAAAAAATATTTTTGTACTTTAAATGTTTTCAGGTGAACACGGGGCTGGCCACATCCAGAACTGCTCTGGAGGCTCAATCCCAAATCTGGTCGCATTCAGCCCCACCTGGGTTGGGTTTAAATTGACCCGGTGGGTTTCCTGGCTACCGGTCCACCTGCATGGTGCCCCCCAAGCTCCAACATAGAGTTGTGGGCTACAGCACGGGGCAATTGACAGCTAGAAGCCGAGCAGTAGCATGGCATCAGATGGACCGCTGCTCTGCTTCAGGCTGGTGCCCCAGGTTTGGCCAGCACGCTCCACTAGCTGCGCTCCAGGATGTTCTGGAGGGCTGCCTTGGAGCAGACAAAGCCTGCTCCACTTCTGCTCTCCTTCAACATCTGGAGGGCCACCTTTAGAAGGACGTGCCACTTGGGGGTGACGTGGAGCAGAAGCAGGGCTTCTGTCCATCTGAAAACACCATTTTTGTGACAGAAATATTTGGTTATCTCTTGGGGATCCCTTACTTTATGTCTTCAGCTCTTAGTTCATGCCTCTTCCTCCTTCCTTTTAGGTATATGCACAGGAACTCTCTTTTGTTTTTGTTATTCATTTCGTTTCCATTATTAAAATGTCAATCATTTTTGTTATATTTCGTTAGTCTTTGTTTCGTTTTTGGTTTTACTTTCGATGTAACTTAGCAATATTATACCTTTCCCCAAGGGTACTATCCCTGCCCAGTTAGAGAAGAATTGGATAAAGGGTCACAATGTCATAAGTGATTTACTTTTTTGCATTTCTGGCTGTAACGACTTTGTGTTCCAGACAGTTTACATGACATTTGGAAGGCTTCTATCGCAGACCTTTAGGAGCGTCTCTGCCAAATATCAAAAGTATCTGATAAAGGGTCCTCCTGTAAAGGTGGAAGCATGCAGTAACTGACCAGTGAATGTGTCTGTCAGTCTGTTGATCTCCTCCTCCTTCTCCTGTTTAAAGCCGCCTCACCCTTTCCGTGCCTGTCTCTCTGAATGGCACTTCATGTGCTATTTACCTGAATAACGACAGTCTTTTGCAAGAGGGAAACTTTAATTGCTTATAAAATATGTACCCTTTATCAAATATTTCTACAATTTAGCATAAATGATCCTGAATATCTGTGATACAATCTTGCTAAATGTCATGCAAAATAGATTGAATACAAAGACGTTACAGCCAGAAATACATTCACAAGTCAATCGCTTATAATAACATAAGGACCCTTTATCCAATTTTTCTGAAACTTGGCAGAGATAGTAATAGTGGGGAGAGGCATAATCTTGTCAGGTTACATCCAAATCAGATGGGAGACAAAGCCATCACAGCCAGGAATGTAGATGCAGATTTTTGTAATATAACAAATTACAAATGCTTATAAAATTGGATTCCTTTATTCAATCTTTTTGAAATTTGCCACACATTATGCCCTCCATTGGAGGTACAATCCTGCCATGTTTCATCAAAACAGATGTGTTTTTCAGGTTTTTCCTATTAATTTGTTTTAGCAAAACAAATTCTGACAGAGATAGCAAATTTTGTGAATACTTGTGTCCGCTCTAGAAGTAAAAAAAGCAGCCAAAGTGGTGAAAATGGAACTGAAAACTTGCATTGTCAAACCCTTTGCAAGAGTCACAACTACCATATTTTGAAACTGGACTGATTTTGCAATTGTACATTCAAATAGACGGAATCCAATTAATTTGATATTTGTTTTCAATACTCATTCTAACTCTATTGAATACCCACCTGTTCCTGACACTGGGCATTTTAATGCACACCTTAAAATGCTGGTCTTTCAATCTTCTGGGTCTACAAGTCCACAAGTAAGTTCCAGATGCATTCTTCACACAACCACTGCCCTGAGGCAGCCTAAAGTAGCAATAGCTGTAGACGTGAGGGGCTGCCATGGAAACCAAGTGACCACAGCTGCCTGGAGCAAAGCAGTTTACCAGGAGAACGTTTTACACACAAATATTCTGGGAGAAGTTCTTAGCAGAAGTTCAAAGAGGCAGACACTTAAGATCTGGGTGAGTGATTTAGACACAGAGAAAGTTCAGAATGTAACAGCAAACATGCAGGAGAAATGTGTGTGTAAAAACACCCACTGAGGCCCTTTTTACATGGACGCCCCCACCCCCACCCACATGTGCGGTTGGGTGGACAGTGAGGGGGGCATGTGTGCTCCCGTACTCCACCCACCTCCACCCATCACCCACGCACAGAGGCATTGGAGAAAACGGATGTGCCTCTTAGCATGGAAATGGATGGAGGTGAGTGGGCATCTGTGGAACAGGCTGCCCACGCATTGCCCACCCACTGTGACACTCACCCATCCCCCCAACGCCCTTACACCCATTTGAAAAGTTTCTGAGCCTACACCCAAGCTGCTACTGTGACTCCAAGCAAGGGTTATTAATAATATGATATTATAACATTATTGGTATAATGATTATTAACATCATGGTATTATTATTAATATCATGGCATCACGCCAATATCCCAGTCACCAGACTAAGTTTGTTTTTTAATCTTCTAGGAAGGACAAGATTGATCAACTGGAGAGAATTGTCTTGGACCTTCAGCAAGAAGTCCTTTCACTGAAACGGAAAGTTCAGCGTCTAGAATCGGCATCCATCCAGGAAGAACCCCACCGGCAACCATGTGAGGTGATGGAACTCTTCAATGGTTACACAAAGGAACAGTTAAAAGAAGCCATCCGCTTTGACCAGAAGATAAGCACTGCCTGCAAGACACTACTCTACAAGCTCTTCACATCCGACTATATACAAAGCCACTCCATCACGGGACGGAGGGGAAATACATTCCGGGAGGCTAAACCCATGATGGATGAGAGGTGCATCAAAATCATTAGGGTTTTACTGAAGCAAAAGTTTGGGGACCACCTGAGTGACACGGTAATCACGGAGAAAATCCAAAATGTGCAGAAAGCACTGAGGCAGAAATTTAAGACTGAATGTCTCTGAACGAACCAGATATTTAGCAGTTTTGTATTGTGGAGAGTGTAATGATTTAGACTATACCATGGACTGAGGAACTTCTCCACAGAGGAACTTTTCATTGTTGACTAAGATCTGGGCTAGAGTTGAAATGGATACCTAATTTGGTACCCACAGGTAATTCCCCCATTTTCAAATATCAGTTTGGGTAGCCGATTCAGCACCTGAATACTGTTGAAGTACCCAACAGAATGAAATTTTGGACTCTGGGTTTTGAGTACCAAAATTACCCCCCAAAAGAAATAATACCTGAAAAATATCTAAAAATCTGGGACCAAAGTATTATTATTATTTTTAATGGCATGAAAATGGTACTTGGGCATACCAGCTTGTCAGTATTTCAACATTTGGGTATTTTGAGTCCCTCGCAGAACAGTGGTCCTGGGATTGAAAAGTCCCCAACATCTTTGTTTTGATTCAAGTACTGGAAAGTCAACAGGTATACCTGTTTTCGCAAGCATTTGTTTCCGCTCAAATCTGGACTAATTCCATAAAATCTTCTCATCGTAACATTGTATGTTTCTGGCCAAAAGATGGCTGCATTTATAGGTTGGACTACATGATCCTTGAGGTCCTTTCCAACACTAAAATCCTATGATTCTAGAAGTTGATGGCATGTGAGTTATGTGTCTGCACAGAGACACATATGCACAGACTATGTGGAAGTCTATTACATCCCACCGGATCCCGCCTGAATCTTTAGCTGAAGTTGGGGAGAGCCATTCCTTTAGCATTGGAAGGCCCTGGTTCTAATCCTGGGGTAGGGTGGTAAAGATGGCCATGTTATATGTGCTTGTGATGAGAGAACTTTTAAAGTTTGCTATACCCTGAATGATGCAGACCTACTGAAGGACTTGGTGTGCTTGTGCTGTTAAGGATCAGCAATCTTCAAAAAGGTTCGAGACTCCATTGGTAAAAGAACCAAGAATTTTGGTGGTAGAACCAAACCTCTCAGTTACCCAGGATGTTCAGAATTACACTAACTCTGAAAGTGTTCACAAATGTGACACGGGCCCGGTTTGGCCTGCTCTTAGCCCAACTGGGCCAGTGGCAGTCCTGCATGTTTGTTCCAGGCCCACCAAATGTGGGCCCAGCTCAAACCCCAGTAGGCTTGGCAGTTGGACTGGAAACATGGGTCCAGAACAAACCAGGCCTGTGAGCCAGGCACGGTCCAGCCCCGTGAGCCACATGGGAGGCCTGTAACTCCATTTCTTTGGTATTTTGGTACTTCATTCATTTTGCTTGCTTCAGTCAAGTTGTTCTTCATTCTTTGGCACTTTTATGATGTTCTGCATCCTTACGTCACACAAACGATGGACCAATCATATTCCCATTCAAATGGCACTGCCAAAGACACAAAATGCCAAATAATGAAATTCCAAAATACTGACTCTAAATACGGACGTGAAAACCAAAACAGAGATTTGAAAACACAAAGATGGAAGCAAATGTAGCATTTGTATTTGGGTTGCACGGATGCAAATATACCAAATTCATTCATTTCAGTACTTTGACTATTTGCTTCAGCTCTCCTTGTGAGTTAGCTGTTTGGGTTTTTCAGTGGAACGTTGCACATTGGCATTTATAGCTGTTCAAAACTTCCTTTATAAATACTAGGGCTGAAACGAGAATCTGTCCTGATTCTTGCAATCGAGAACCCTTAGTGAGATCTGGAGAAGATCTCGCTAACGGTGTGAGAATCTCACTTAAAAGGGGGGGGGAGAGAAAAATGAGCAAAAAAGAACAACTGCACATGTGTTTAAAAAGAACACATTCTTTGTTTAAAAAAAAAAGAAAAGAAAAAAACCTGTACATGTGTGAAAGGCCTGGCAGCCTTTTGTGCACATACACAGTTGTTTTTCTTGTTGTTTCCCTGGGCATGGAGTTGGTGGCTGCAGAAAAGAAGAGAGTAAAAAGAGAAGAAAGAAGGTAGACAGACAGACGTGGGATGCAAGACTCAGAGCAGGATGGGTGGTGCACAAGGTGACTCTAGTAAGTAAATCAAGGAAAAATAATCTTGATTGAGAAACGGTCGAGAACTGGGGCTTTTCTCAGTTCTTGATTCTCACAGAAATTGAGTCAAGAAGCTTGATCCTCATCGAAAATCGAGAAAACATCGGGATCGACTTTCAGCCCTAAAATATCGACTTAGCTTATGGAAGCCAATAAGTAGGCACAAGCTTAATTAGAAATAAGAAGGGGTGTAGAAGCAACGTCCCAGCACCTAGTAGCCATAAGGGCTTTCTTGACTCAGCTCCCAATCTCTATCGTTCACATGTTTTTCTCTTTTGAAGTGTTTTTCGTTGCAGTGTAGCCTGGAGCTAAAACAGGTAGTAAGTTTGCTACCCATAAGTAATACCCAAAATTTCAACCAACTTATTGGTTGCCCAGTCAGGAATCAATTTCTGATTCAGGCAACCAACACCCCGAAATTTGGGATAATTCCATAATCAGATTACCAGCTTTCCATTCTGCCATTTTCCTTGGTGCTGATTTACCACTTCCAGGTTTTCATCCATTGCATAGTTACCCCATTTTAGCCCCTCCCTTTGAATCTGCACAAGCACATCCCATCCCTTCTTCCCACCTCTCATCGGAGTATGTAAGAGTCCTGTCCTTCCTTTTGTTTTGTGGTGCTTTTGTGACCCAGGGATAAAGGTGAAAAACACACAGACAGAAAGAGGCAGAAATGTGAAAAATGTTTTAACTCCAGTTTAACTAAATCAGTGTTTATATCGGTGCAACTTGATTTCTCTCTTACTTGAAGCCTCCCAAAGAGGACTTAGATATCCTTCTAACAGACCTGGGCCCTTTTTACGTGGGCTGCCGCTGCCTGGGGAATGGGTGTGCGCGGGTGTGTGTGTGTGGGGTACATGGGCACACACCAGTCCCCCATGCAGCCCCACGCATGCCCCGTATGGAGCAACCTCAATTTCCCCCAGTTGCTCTATGCAGGGGCAATGGGGAGAGGTGTGTGGGTCACGGGAGCGTGCATGCACCCCTCACTCACCCGCCGTGGCAGTCACACGGGCACCATCCACTCATGCCCACACAGCCGACCTGCATGGGCCTGTCTCGTGTGAAAAGAGCCATGATTTCACCAAGCCTAACTTAATGGACGTATTATGGTAAAAACTGCAGGAAATTTAATTAGCCGGTGTGGTGACGAAGGCCAGACTAGACGTTCTCCATGGTACTTTTAACCTTAAAATGTCCGAGTCAGACTTGGATTGGAATTGACAAGCCCTGGAACCCTTTTGTTATTTGATGCTCACCCATTATCTCTACCAGCAGACAGCACCTTGTATTTCAGATCCACCTCTAAAACCTGTTTCCAACCTAGCTTTGACCATTTCACAATGCTCCATCCCCTCACCTTCTTTCAGGTTGCAGTAAACATAAACCACCAGACAGAGGTCGTCTGAAATCCAAGTTACCAAACTATGAAAAGGTCACTGTTGATTAGTTTCCAAGAATCTGTCTCTGCTGATATGAACAGAGAAAATGTCATTCCTCGGGGGAAATTAATATAACCTGAAATGAAAGCAATACATGGTCTGATGGCAGCCAGACCTCACTTGGGAATTACAACGCATTCCTCCTCCTACCTTGTATCTGCCTATCCAGCAGCTGATTTCTTTCCCTGGTAAGGATGCGACCTTTCAGAGCCCCCCGGATGCCCCTCACTGCCAGCAGAATGCACATTAAGGTTGCCCGTGATGATACTACGAAAATCTCAATAAAATAATTCAATAAAATGGGACCATTAGGAAATGGTCGCAGCTGGGGCTCTTTGCGGTTTGTTTTATTTTTAAATATGTGTTTTTTATTATGATTTGGCCTTTGCTGGTGCTGCTTTATGAAAGAAGCAATTGGAGTTCAGCCAGACTCTGACAGAGCCACTTAACAACAGAAATTCAAGGCAGGTCTATTACCTACATCCATTGGGGATGGTTAATGCCTTCAGGGATAAGGGATTATTGTTCAACTCCAATAATGAGTGCCAAAATAAAGAGAGAAATTTGACCCAGTGCAGGATTTGAGCATCAAAAATGAGGTGATGGCGCTGAACAGCAGAATAGAGTACAATAGAAGAGGAGAGAACTTATAACGTTGTCCCACGGTATTTGCCTGTGCTGCTGATAGAATTCTCCCTCGGTGATACTTCAGCTTCAGTGTAGTCAATGGCAACATTTCCACTAAACTCAGTTGAGGGAGCAAATTTTCCACCCATGGAAATCAGAGTTGGGAACGGAGCTGTCGACTTCCAAGAAGGATACATTCTGAGCCAGGATTTCATCCATTTTGTAGACCATCTGAGCACAGCCATCTGCTTCCCCCACAGCAGCTGATTTTTAGAGATTTCTTTATTTATTGTAATTGTATCCATTGTTCTCCCCAGATATTCAGTGTGTGCAGAGGACTTTTGTTTTTGTTTCCCCTTTGGTTTCCATTTTGAAAATTGCATTCATTTTCATTTCGTTTGCTAGTGCCTGCCTGCGGCACCTGCTGCTTACCAAGGTCTGCTCTGTCCTCTGCCCAGCTGCTGCATGCCAGTCTGTTATATTTCTGCCCTCCTGGGGCAGACTGTGCATGTTTGGGGGAAGGGAAAGTGTGTTAGAACAGTAAAACTGCTTTTGAAAGGTTTGGAAGCCCTGGGAAGTATTTCCCTTTTGATTTCAATGGCAAAGACATCTAAAACGTCAAAAACTAGGAGGAAACGGTGGTGTCCCAAGTCTGTCAAAGCTTCAAGTTGCACAGAATGTCCCAGGAAGCAGAATCATTATATGATTATATACCTCATCTACTACAGTGAACGCATAACTGTACACAATTAATTATAGTGAGAAAGGGAAGGACAGAATGTCCCAGGAAGCAGAATCATTATATGATTATATACCTCATCTACTACAGTGAACGCATAACTGTACATAATTAATTATAGTGAGAAAGGGAAGGAGACTTGGTTCTGGCTCTGGGGCAGGCAAAGCAGGGGCAGTTGCCCATCCAAATGCCCTGACACACCAAATGCCCTCCCACACCACTTGCATTAGGAAGGTGGTGCCATCCTCGACAAGCCACGCATGACAAGGGGTCCAGAAAAATTCCAAGGCTATGAACCTGACTGACCAGAGGGGACCGGGCCCCATCAATAAGAGGACCCAACAGGCTGTTTGAATGCACCGGCTGACCTTTTGAAAGTGACAGGCCCTAACCTGGCACTGCTGCAGAGCCCGGCACCACAGCAGTCCCGGTCGGGGCTTCTAACTTTCAAAGGCTGCTTCTGCTCCCCGCCCCCCAGTGCCTTTTACCTTAGATGCACTGTAGGGAGGGAAGCACCGGCCTTTGAAAGTGACAAGTCCCAGCTCAGATCACTGCAGTGCCGGACTCCTCAGCACTCTTGGCCAGTGCTTGTCAGTTTCAAAAGCAGCTTCCTGGCCACAGTGCATAGCAAAGTGCTGGGGGAAGGGGGGGGGGCACCCCAGCCTGCTTTTGAAGCTGACAAGCCCTGGCTGGATCACTTTGAAGCTGGATTCCACAGCACTCCTGTCCGGGGCATGTTCAGATTCTCTGGATAATGCGTGCAGTTTGGGGCATTGGGCACCCAATTGGTCCTCAGGTAGTCTGTCAGGTGCCCAATGGAGTGTCCGAAAATCCAACGGATAGTGAGCCAGATTGGGTTCACTATCCACTGATACCAGGTACTCATTTTAGCACCCGACGCAGCTCTAATAATTAAAGATATTTATTTATTTATTTATATTATTTTACAAATTTGTATCCCGCCCCTCCTGCCACAGGCAGCCCGGGGCGACTAACAACAAAACAAATCTAAAATACAACAACCGTTAAAATATACCCCCCCCCCAATAGAATAACAATAATAAAAACATTTTAAAAAACATAGAAAACCCCCCATCACTCTCCCAATCCCCCCTCCCATCCCACCCATCACCCCTCGCCAAACGCCTGACAGAACAGCCAGGTCTTACAACTCCTGCGAAAGGTCAGGAGATCTGGGGCCAGATGAGTCCCCACCGGGAGGGAGTTCCAAAGGCACCGCGTGGACACCGGGAACGTCCTATCCTGCGTTCCCCTGCCCCACCCCCGGGAAACCATTAATATCAGCTATTCGTATTTATTTATTTATTTATTTATTAAAGAAACATTTTCTACATGCAAAGATGAGGAACCTTTTCCCTCTTGGGGACACTTTGAAAATGAGTACATGCTCTGAGGGCCACGTCAAAGTGTAAGGGCTGTGCTCAAGAAAAGGAAGGTCCAAATAACAGATCTGCCCCTTCCTCCCCCGCCCTTTCCCTTGTGCGCATTGTCCTTGCCTTCCGCTGAGTTCAGTCTTTTGGCTCTCCACTTCTGGTTTTTAAAGTGTAAAAACTAGCTTCCTGCTTTTGTGCTAGTTGGAAGAGTCCAGCACCATTTTACAGAGTGAGTGCAGGACTATGGGGCATAGCAAGATGGGTGGGTGCCCTGGCAATCATATGATATATCACTATCCACTCACACCTTAACAGGGTAATTAAAGCCATCTTTATTTGCCCCTCAGTTGCCTCACTTAAACAGCCTTATCAGTACTAATGGTCTGTCTCTTCATTATTCAAAGACCCTGCTCTGTCTCACTTGCGGGTCAATTTCAGGAGCAGGCAGTAATACGGAGCAGTCAAGAGGAGAGAACTCAGCAACAGGCCATGGATGGGAGGACACCCCCGGCCAGGTCATTTTAGGGAATGGAACATGCGTACCAGGGAGAGGAGTGAGGCACGGCTGGATGGCTCCACCTCCATGCTTCAGCCAGTGCCCCATCCTCTGCCATGACGGGCCGCTATGGCAACCGCCCCAATGGTCTAGGTTGGATCGAAAACAGATTCACAGCCCCCGCCCGGTCAGCCCCACTCTGGCCCACCTGGGCGACTTTGAACCAGGCCCACATCGGATGGGCCCAGAACAGAAGTGAGGTTTCAACGCTGGCCCAGGTGTCCTCTCTCAGCTGAGTCCTGCCCTGTCTTTTTACATTGTTCATTACAACGTGCTTGCTTCACAACATTTCCTCCCTCGCTTCAGGATATCAGGGCAGGTTTCTTTTTCTTGTTCAAACACAGCACAGACATTGCACAGCTGATTAAGCAGTACAAGATCAAAAAAATCTGTACTCTACTGTCCATTCTGGTACCATTGGAAGGGTATCCTTCCAGGGACTCACTTTCAATGTGTTTCTGAAAATGGATCTTGGAAATGGTCACATTGCTCAGCCTCCATCCCTCTATTGTGGTCTTTAAAATGGAGCTAGATGAAAGGTTGGTTCAAAATGGCCAATCGGACTGATATGGAACGGTTCTGCGAAAATGAAATGGCTGTCAGAAGTCTGATTGGAATTGTGGTTGATACCAATTTTTCAATTGGAATTCTGATCACCCAATTTGCGCATGGGCAAAATGGCTTCTGCTGTACAATAAAATGGCGTACAGTTGTACAACAAAATGGTGTTGTTTAGCAGCTGCCATTTTGTCCATGCAGAGATTCACTGTGGCCATTTCCCCCCAATCATTCCAACTGAAATAGGAATGAAATGCTGTTCTGTTCCAATTTTTCAACTGGATCAATCAAACTGTCTGGTTCCATCAGAATTGGAAGTCAGGTGGAAATTTGTTTTAACCCTAAGTAGAAGTTAAATTTTGGGAGTCTTTTAGTAAAGGATTCACTTCCTGTTTCATGGATTGCTTTTCATTAACACCAGTGCACCTATGAAAAGTCCTGGAGCTTTCCCTAATAGCTGATTAGGGGCTCAGCTTTGAACCCGCCTCAAAGTTGGGGTACTTTGTCTGGTGACTTGGTGATGTTAGCTCCAAAATGAATAGTGGAGTTTGTATTTGTGGATGATATTCACATTTTAAAATAGCGACCTAACTTTTACGGGAGAAAAAAATATCCGTTTCAATGAAAAAGAAAAGTTTTCTCAAGGGAAAACTCAAAACAAAATTTCCATTTTCGAATCTCCATAAAAAAAGCAATGTGTCTTGCTTCATTGTGACTTAAAATGTTGGTGGTTATTGTATGGTTTCAAACTTTTGAAACAAAACATTTTATTTATTTAATTAATTAAACATTTTGTATTCCACCCCTCCTGGAAAAGGCAGCTTGGGGCGGCTAACAATTTTCTAAAATATAATAATAAATGCACAATAAAGAACAAGCATAAATGCATTAAAACAAAAACAAATGGAGAAAGTTAAAAATATAGACAAAAACCCAACCACCCTAACCCTCTACCCCCCTCCCATAACCCCTCTCCCTAACCAGAGGTCTGATGGAATAGTGAGGTTTTGCATAGTCGTTGAAAGGAAGGGAGGTCAGGGCCAATTGGGCCTCTGCCAGGAGGGAGTTCCACAGCCTAGGTGTGGCCACCGAAAACGTCCTCTCCATAGTCATCCCCCCCCCCCGAAACCCAGGGGACTTAAGGAATGGCACCCCCAGTCGACCACAGGGGTTGATTCAGTGCCCGTGGAGTGAAGCAAACCCACAGGTAGTTAGGGCCCGGGTGGTAGAAGGCTTTATAGGTAAGCACCAAGACCTTGAGTCAGGCTCGGAAGACTACAGGCAGCCAGTGCAGAGAATGGAGCACTGGTGTAATGTGCTCACGGTGGCCTGTCCCCAGAAGAAGACATGCTGCCTCATTTTAGGTCCAAAATTCTATTCAAAAAGGATAATTTTCCTTTCAGACATTTAACATTTCTGAATTAAAATATTGCAGAACTTTTCATTTTGTGGAATTGTTCAGTGCCTTTTTTTTTTCTTTTCTTTTTTGCTTATATTCAAAATGGTTACCAGTTTCAAAATGGTGAAATTTTCTATAGGATGAAAGGTACCTTTTTAGAGTCGCTCTGCTACTAGCTGATAAGAAAGAGAACAACGATAAAGGATTTGAAATGTGAGACGTAGAAGCAAAGCTTGAAGGATCTGGGTATGTTTTGCTAAGAGAAGCAAAGATTAATGGGGAACATCATCACTCATTTCAAATTTCTAAAAGACTGCCAGAAAGGAGATAGGTAGCCATCATTCTTAATTGTCACAGAGGGTAGGACAAAGACCAATTGGATTTGAACTGAAGGAAGGTTGATTTAGGTTAAATTTTAACTGGAGTGGGGCAAACCTTCTGTTCTAGAGCTGAAATCAGCATCCGATTTAGTAGCCATGGATAAATCCTGCAATTTCGGACACCCTGTCATGCGCTCAGTGGGCTGCTTGAGTGCCGATCAGGTACCTAATTATCTGAAAGTTCTATATTTACTGCTATGGATTTACTGGTTATAAATCGAGTCAAAACCTCAGAAAAACCTGATAGAAACTAAATAAAATACACACCATGGGACTGGAAGTCGGTATTTTGGCATGATAATAGGTATTTCAGGATATTGGGTACTTGTAAGGATCACAGCCAGAGGGAGTGGACATCGGGGAAGCCAGGGGGCACCAGATAACGGTATCACCTGCCCTGCCTGCTCACCATTAGGGCTGTAGCGGAATATCGCAGCGGTAGCTATTTCCGGCAGAAACAGTGTTTCCGCAATTAGTGGAACGGCATGGCAGAGGCTTTCGTTCTGCTAGTTTCATTCTGCGGTTCCGCGGTTCAGCTTATTTAATTCCGCTACTTAGTGGAATCGTGGAAACATGACATTTTCGCTACTTCCGCAATTCCACCAGCGCCACAAAATAGCGGAATAGCGGTTTCCCGCAATTTCCGCAATTTTTCCGCAATTTTTCCACAATTCCGCGATTTGCAGAATTCTGGCGGAATTAGCAGAATGTCCGCAGAAAAGTCGCGGTATGGCGCGGGCAATTCCGAAATGGCAGAACGGAATTGCGGTGCGGTAACAGCTGCTGCCGCATCAGCCCTACTCACCATCTCAAGCCCCCAATGCCTCCGAGCCGGCCACACCCCCTACAGGGGCCAGGACGCAGACAGGACCTGCAGACACTGACACAGCAGATGCAGGAAGAAGCACATCACTGGGCGAAGCTCTGCCCCAGCGACTGCACACTGCAGCATGGAGCGATCCAGAAAGTACTCCAGTGACCCTCCCAGAGGCCATGCCTCCAACCCCAGCCCTGCAGTGCTCAGAGCGGCTGAGGTGCCACCTAGACCAGTCCTATATAAACAAAGCTCTCTCATGCTATCCTTGCTGGTGATCGGTGCTTTCATGCCCATGAGACTGGCCCCCCCTTTGTTGCGTGTTGCGCTCTTGTGAATCATTGAAGCTACTAGTGTGTGAGGGAGATTGTGGTGTGTGTGTGGACTGAGTGCATCTGTGAGTGAGTGCTGTGTGAATCAGGTACGTCTCTATCCTTGTGGGTGTTCACATAGGTCACTGCTCCTGGGCATTTGTAGTGTGGTAGCCCTATCCCCCCCTTCCTTCCCAGGGGTTCAGGCACTCCTTCCCCCCTGCACTAGGGATGGGTGAACAGATCACGGTTTGGGTTCAGCTGCGTTCAGTTCGTCTGCATTCGGTTCGTCTGTTCGGTTCGGCCGTTTGGTTTGGCTGCGTTCGGTTCGGACGTTCGGTTCAGCAGTTCGGCTAGTTCGCCGAGGTTGGGTTCGGCTGTTCAGTTCAGCCGTTCTGTTTGGTGGTTTGGTTAGGCTGTTTGACTGTTCGGTTCGACCACTTGGAAAATGTTGTTATGGGTGTTTTTTTGTTTTTTATATGGTTTTTTTGGTTTTTTATTGGGTTTTATATGGTTTTCTTTTGTTTTTTATTTGGTTTGTTTGTTTTTATATGGGTTTTTTTTAAATCTAATTTTATATATATCTATCTACACTAAATCTAACTGCTATTAACTATTGTAAATGCTATGAACTAAATGGATTATCTAATAAGTACACAGACCTACTCCTACAAACACTAAAACTAAATCACTAACGCTATCTCTATCACTAAG
>QEPC01006333.1:532301-545662 GCA_003113815.1 Sphenodon punctatus
AACAATCACCAAAACACACTACACAAGCAGCCACCGAAACAAACACACACCCTCTCGCCTCACTCACGCACACGCACACGAATTTCCGGCGCGACGCCGATTTTACGGCTTCCCGCGACATTTCCGGCCGAACGCGAACGTGCGAACCACCCGAACACCGAACGACTGAACACGAACGCACAACCCGATGGCGAACGAACCGAATGGCCAAACACGAACGTACGACCTGCCCGAATGGCTGAACACGAACGGCCGAACCGAACGGGCGAACACGAACGCGAGGTATGACCGAACGACCGAACACGAACACACGAACCAAACGCGGCCGAACCGAACGGCCGAACACGAACACACGAACCGATCGCGGCCGAACCGAACGGCCGAACACGAACCGCGATCTGTTCGCCCATGCCTACCGAACAGGCCGATTTCGGGTCAAACTCTGAACTTCTGAACTGTGTTCACCTATCCCTAGTACTCATTTCAACTCTCTTACTGTAGCAACAGTTGGGTAACGGAACAAGGCATAAAGAGAATTTGTGGAGCCTCCTTCATTGAAGGTTTTTAAGAAAAGGATGGACATGGGGATGGGTTTAGGCTGGAGCTGAAATGGGCACATGAAATTCCAGATATACCTGTAGAAACTGCGGTGCCCAAACCATCCAGGACAGATCAGGCAATAGTTTGTCTCTGTTTACTTCCAGATGAGTTACAAAAATGACCAGTTGCCATTTTTCATTACCAGGTTTTCTGATACCAATTTCCCACTTTGTGCCATTTTTGCATCCATTTCCATTTACTTATTGGTTGCTCCATGGCCCCTCGTGTGTGTGTGTGTGTGTGTGTGTGTGTGTGTGTGTGTGTGTACAAAAATAAAAAACCATGAGATGCTAAAATGGTAACACAGTCAGAATGGGTCAGTAAAATGGAATGTTGGCTGCTCAGTAGTGGTAATACCCAGTATTTTAGATAATTTGTTACCCATCCGAGTATGTGAATACCAACTGGGTAACTGATAGGCTACCTGAAACTGTGGTTATTACCCATAGTTACAAACATTTGCTGCCCTTTACTTTCAGTTCTAGCTTTGGTCTATTAAGCCCTGACTTAGTGCAGGAGGAGATGAAATAGAGGACCCCTGAGGGTTTACATTTTGCTGCCTGGGCTGCCTTAGTGCTAATTGGGCACCTGATTATCCCAAAATCAGGAATGATCAGTACCAATGTACCAACTGCCAGTTGGGAAATTGGTATGTGAAAATAATGAAAAATGGGTTGGAAACTTGATAAATCGGGGAAAAAACAAAAAAATTTAAAATGTAAATGGTATCAGAAGTCAGTTTTCTGGGACCAGAAGTCAGTTTTCTGGGACCGGAAGTCAGAAAATTGGGACATCAGGTGACCCCTCAGGCACTAGTTGGATACCAATTTGTACCTGAAGGTGGTGAGTTAGGTTGGGTAGGGGTGAAATGAGATTTCAACCCCTGCAAGAATCTCACCAAGGATGGGCTTCTCAGCAAGATTCTCCAAGTCGAGAATCTTGCGATAATCAGCGTTCTTGCCGTCTTTCTTGGTGAGATTCTTGAGTGCCGCAAAAACGCCACCCAAAGCGTTCTAAGCATGCACAAATAGCCACCAGGGACTGCACATGCTCAGAGTGGCCTCAACTGCCGTTTGCGCATGTACAGAATGTTTTGGGGGATTTCAAGAATTTTACCTAATTCTCAAGAAATCGCAAAAATAACTGCACATGTGCAAAATGGCCATGGGGGGGAGGGGGGGACATGCGCAGAATGGTCGCAACAACCATTTGTGCATGCACNGGGACATGCGCAGAATGGTCGCAACAACCATTTGTGCATGCACAGGGTATTTGGGGGATTTTTGAGAATCTTGTGAGTCTCAAAAATCATAGTGAGGTCTCTCGAGATCTTGATGGAGGCTGAAAGATCTCATTGGGCCTGCTTTGCATTCTTGTTTCGGCCCTAGTCAAATACCAGAAATTTGATAGGTTTATCTGTTTTTGCGGGTATTTGTTTCAGCTCTTCTCGTGAGTTCACAAACTGAAGTGGCAGAATAAACTTCTGTCTTGAAAGCTAGCTAGAAAAGATTAATTTCTTAACTCCTTTATAAGATTGATTTCTTTTTTCTCCTGGATTGAGACCTACAAGGACATTTTATGAAAGGAGACATTGAAGTACAACATGTACTTTTGTACAAACAAATACCCTAACTCGTTTCTCGCCACAAAAGATCCTTGCAATAATTCAATTCCAGTCCAATTCTGGGGAAACAGATGTGGAGCATCTTGAGTTTTGAGCACAAAAGGTCTTTTGATGTATCCCTTCGAGTTTAACTTCACAGAAAGCGACATCCGCAGATGATATCAAGAAACAGCAGCCATGATGCAAGGCAGGACTTAGATCACTTTTAAACGTTTGCGTGGCACCACTCCATAAAATCACCCGCCACGTTTAAAATCTGACAGGCAGGGTTTAGACGTGGCATCACGCACGTGATTAGTCACTTGCGCATTCTTTAGCGCCGTGGACTAAAACACCCTTACTGTCCACTCTGATCTGCACCCAGCTAGCCACGTGACGTCACTCGCAAGATAATGTGCCTGTGGTCCCCTGTCAGACAATAAAAGGTGTCCACTGCCTGTCTGTCCTCAGCATTTTGTGAAGATGGTAGATGGGGAAGAGTGAAGAAAAAAGACAGTGATGGTATTTTTGATATGTATTAATTTATCTACAGGGTTATATAAAAAAAGTCTGTCTTGCCAGCATAACTGGATAGAGTCGGAGGCATCTGAGTTTACAGGTTGAGAATACCACCGGATACGCATCACAGATAGGGCTCTTGTCCGTTGTTCTAGCTGCGCTTAAACTTTGACTATTCATTTGCTTGATACCTTGCAAAAAAATAGCCTGGCATGCCAAGGGACTGACTTTGTTAGCAAATGGATATTGGAAAGAAAATCTCTATCAAAGCTACTTCAAAAAGCCTGTCAAACATCAAATACATCGCCATCTCTCAACATATGCCCTCAAATAAACTCTAACCACCTGATTTTTTTAATTATTATTTTGGCAATGGCAGATTAAAAGGGAGAGAAGTATAGATTTTCAGAGCAGAGGGAAGCATTGGGGATGATCTCCTGTCACTTCCGACACCAGCCGTACTTGAATTCCAGGTTGGAATGTGTGAGGCAGACAAGGAAAAGTCGAATCCCCACCCCCACCTCAGAGCATGTAGCCAGCACGCCGGCTGCATGTTAATTTTTACTCCCCATTGCAGCCAGGCGTCAGAGCTCAGACAGATAGGGAATTTGCTATCCGTGGGTAATACCTGCAATTTTGAGTAGCCTATCTGGTGCCTGATCAGTACCTGTGCACCGTGTCTGGCACCCAATTACCTGAAAATACTGGGTATTTTCCTTACCAAATTACCAATTTACTGTTCTATTGATTGGGTGGTAATCAAGATAAATAGAAAAATCAGAATGGAAGTAAAAAAACTGGTATGGAAGTCGGAAAATTGGAATGAAAAAATGTAAATTTGTACATCCAGTAGCCTGTTGGGTGCTAATTGGATACCAATTAGTACCCAGTGATACTGAGTTGGTTTGGTTTTATGGGTACTCATTTCAGCTCTAATCATCTTCTTATGAGCTGACTCAGTCAAGAAAGAGCTGCTAATACACAGAAATTATTATGAGTAAAATTAAATACATTACCAGCTCTCTGTGTGTTGAAATACAAAAACAAGAATATGAATTGCTTGTTAGCAGCTAAAACAATGATATTCCAATGCTGCTAGAATGGAGTGAGAATGGAGTTATTCTTCTTATCCCAGCTTCATTTGTTCTCTCTGTAGTCAGGAATAGCAGAACATCATATTTATTCATGAGACTTTTAAACACTAGGGGGGTCATACTCGCCATAGGTCTGTTGAACCCCAAAATGAACCCAATCCAATGGGCCAGTGGTTTCCAAAGGTTTTGCACGTGTTAACCTCATGTGAAGATTTAAAAATCATTGCCAGACCCCATATAGCAGCAAAGATATACAAAAGGATCACCAAAGTGAAGAATAATCACTATTCAGTTCCCTTTTGGTAAGATAGCCATTTCACATTTTTTGGTTTGGTTATTTGTAGACCTGAAATAGGAAGCTCGTTTCCTACCTTCAGCTAATACTTGAATTTCTGAGTTCCACCTTGGGTGCTTGATGGGCTCCCGGGTACCAATTGGGTAACCATATGTTCAAACAAATTGGTAATTTCCCATATCAATTTTTTAGTTTTCTGGTTACCAATTGGTAAATTGGGACAAAACCCCCCCTACATTAAGAACATAAGAGTATAAGTAGTGTCATACTGGGTCAAATCAATCATCCATCAAGCCCAGCATCCTGTCTCTGACAGTAACAGATCTCTGTCTCTTGGGAGAAGTACCCAACGGGTCACAATGGGAAATCCATTCCCTGTTGTTCCAGCCCACAAAAGTAAGAGATCACACCCTCAAAACCTATGTAGCTAATAGGTAGGGCTAAGATTCTGTCATGGTATTTTTTTCTAAAAAGTCATGACTAGGTCATGGTAGAAAAGATAAAAAGTCACAGAAAAGTCATGGGTAAAAATAAGTTCAATTTTCCTTTTATTTATTGTTTCTTAACATAAGACTGCAAGCCCGGGGCAGGAGGAAAGAGACCCACCACCCTCCTTTCTCTTAGATTGTTATTCCTAGCAAATGAAGGAGCAGGAAATTTGCTCTTTCCTACTCACCCCACCAGCAACCTCTCGCTCTTTCTGTGACCTTCAATCATTGACCCTCTTGACGTTGCTTCATCCATCTTCCCCCATCTCTCATCTGTCTCTTCTACAACCTGCCTGGACTCTTCTGTCTCCACCTTCAACTCATCCCCTTCTTCTACTATTGAGTCCTGTGCAGTCAGAGATAAAGCTACGGCACCAATTTCCCCGCCCTCAAAGGGATAAAAAAGAGAATTCGTTTTTGAAGACGGTATTCCAAAACTTCCAATGGGTTTTGTTTACTAAAGACCCAGTCCTAAACCTGGTCATCCCTGTTGTGTGAAAGCTGCATGGACGCTGCATTCCTGATACGGGGGTGGTGCGCGGATTGTGTGCACATCTCCCGTGCACCCTTTTGCACAGTGCACAGGGTTTAGGACTGGGCTCAATGGTTTGCCTCTTACCTTTTGAGAAGCGAAGCCACCTATTGATGCTTGAAGTTTTCTGTAGCATGATGAGTCATAGGATGGTAATACACATTATGCTGTCCCAGTTCGGCACTCCTAGACCAGCACCTCACTGGCGGGTCTGTTTCCAGGCCACTGGGTATGGGCCCAGTACAGACCCGAGTGGGGTAGGCGGCTTGGCCTGGAAACATGGACTGGTAAGGAACCTGGCACACAGTCTTGGCCCAAGAGCTGCCCAGACAGACCATAGTGGGTCAAACTGAGTGGACAAGTCTGTTTCCACAACAACCTGGCCCCAGGGTGAGGGGGTTGCCATGGCAGCAAGCAATGCTGCCTGTTATTGGCAGCCATGGCTGCCCATCATGTCAAGGGGCAGGGTGAGCCAGTCACACATTGCTCCCTGCCCTGCCTCCCTGGCTGGTTCAGTCCAGGGAAATGTTTATTCTGTTCCCTGATCTGGCCTGACTGGGGGTGCCTCTCATTCCCCCTGGAACACTTCTGTTCACTGGCTGCACATCTATAAACACCCATAAAGTTAGAAGAGCAGAAGCATTCACAGAAATGTTCAAAGCTTAGAACATGTAGGGTGACCAGGACTGGAATATGAGATTTTTCAATTATAAAAGATGGTCTAACAAGTTTTAAATTAATTAGGAGTGGTTATATCAACTTCAGCATTTGCTGTCCTTCGTCCTTAGTAGCATATATCCAATATTTCTCTGTTCGAACAGAAAAATGGCACCAGTTCAATACACATTAGTTTAGGAGTATGATTTTGGGACAAACTTCAGTATCAAAGACAATATATATTTGCAAATTTCCTGTGACCATTCTGAAAGGGAAGTTACATCATCTGCTCACAGCCCTCGGAATTGTATAACTGTGATGGTGGCATGTAAATATGCTGTCCAGCTGAGATCCAATTTGAATGCCAGGGCATGATAGTTTTAGCTAATCTCCACCCATGTGTGAAAATATACCAGGAAATGAGCTCAGTCAGAAGAAGAAACTCCTTTCCTGTTGTGGTCTGTGTTGTTGGAGAGTGAAAAATATTTTCCACAAATGAAGAAATGGACACAAGAGCATTTTAACTGAAGCTGGTGTGAATATTTATAAAATTGGAATCATAGGGTTGGGAATGACCTCAAGAGCATCTGCTGCTACCCTCTTCTCCGTGACAGGATAACTTCTACCGACAGCAGCACAGACAGCATCACATAAATTTATGCACTCATTAAAGGAGAGAGAACGAGAGGGAATGGGCTTCGATTGCTGCAAGGTAGTTTTCCGATAAATATTTAGAAAAATGTCCTAGCTAGGAGTGCAGTTCGGCAGTGGAATAGATTCCCTAGACAGGCGGTGGAATCTCCTTCCTTGAATTCTTTCAAGTCATGGATGGACAAGGACCCATGTAAAATGCTTTAAGTCAGGTGTGGCCAGATCCAGATGTTTGGCGTACATCGTCCACTTGATACAGGTGTCAGCCTCAGACGATCTACCTAAACCTTTGCCTGTGACTGTGGCCCTCCTTCCTGGGATCACTCCTGCTGGGTGCTAGGTCTAGGGAACCTCAGCAATTAATCTCAGGAGTGGAGACAAACACTCCCTTTTAGAGGGAGTCTTCCCACTAGGGATGGGAATTTCTGATTCGGTTAGAACTGAATCGACTCCAAATGGCCAGTTCTCCAAAAATTCAGTTCTCAATTTAGTTTTGGGCAATTCTGTTTTTTTGCACTGATTTTTTTTCTCATTTTTTTTTCAATACGACCCTCCCCAAAAAATCCAACATAAAAAACCTGAATCTACAACTGAATTGAGAACCAAAATTCTCAGAGAACTGAATCCACCCCCCCACAATCTGAAATTTATTCCCGAGTCCCATCGCTACCCATCACATTGGAGGAGCTCTCTGAGCCCTTCATATTCAGAGACACTCTTTGGGCATTGCTCCTTCCCATAAGTCATCTCCAAAAGACCAAACTCCAGCCCATGCGGTGATCTACTGAAGATTACCAATCTACCACCATATCATTACCTACCTCTTGGCCACCCCTGCTTTAAGTATAGGAAATCCTACTGTGGAGATTGGACTAATCGATTCAAAATCGGGCCCCCAGAAATGCCTGCAAATGCTTTTTAAACTGTTCGGTACACCCCTAATCTTGAGGTCTCTTCCAAACCTGTGATTCTAGGTAAGGTAGCAATAAAGTATAACAAAGTACAAATACCCTGTAGCCTTGATTGCTTCTATTGTGTCATATTCTTTTCTTCTGTTGGAAAGTCAATAATTCTGTTTTTCTGTAATTGAAACAGATAAGTTACAAAACTTCCTGCTCTGCTCTATGGGGTGCTGATAGAATAGATATTATATTAGACATTCAGCTCAGATTATTGCATCTAATTTCCACGTTAGAGTTTTTTAAAAATACATGGAAACATTATGAATATAAAGTGTTTCTCCGAACAGAACAATGTGTGAGAGGACATTCTGATGAACTCAACTGTACAAGCACACCTACTGATGTACTGAGAGAGGAACAGTGAGGAAGGAAGAAGCCTTATCACAGAACAACTTTCAAAGGTTGTTAGAACTGAAACAAGCAGTACCCACAAAAAGGTGTATACCCATTGAATTTCCGACATCTGAATCGACCCAGCAATATCGGACACCAATCGGCACCTGATTTTGACCTGATTTAAGTTCCCAGTGTCCTGGAATGTCAACTTCTTGTCCTGGAATGTCAACTTCTGTACTGATTGTTTTACTTCTGATACCTCTTTTTAAAATTTATTTCCATCATGATATACCAAGTGGTAATCGGAAAATTAAAAAATCAGTACCAAAAATGACCAAATTTTGGGGTAGCCATGTACCTGATCGGTAATTGATTAGCCTATTGAGTACACATTTCAGCTCTAGTTTAAGCCAGTGGTTGCCAAACTTTGTCTGTGACACCCTAATTTGGGGCCTAAATATAACCCTCCTACCATTGCTGAAATGAATATTGGATTATTTGCATTACTGGAGAGCTATCAAAATATTCAAATAGTCACAGACTAGACTTGGATTACAAAGCCCTGCCGAGTACTCTGATTTGAATAGGCTTCAGGTTAATTATGAGAAAACCAAAGTAATGGTCTTTGGTAAAGAAAGACGGACCTATAAGTGGACCATAAAAGGGCATGACATCCATTAGGTAAAGTCTTATAAGTACTTGGGGCTACTTTTTCAGGTCTCCCTCAAGTGGGACCTGCATTAAGCAGGCTAATGTGCGGGCAAGAGGAAGCGCTATGGCAATTTTGCGCTTTTTCCAACAAAAGGAGAGTAGGCATGTGGTTCCCACTTTGAGGGTACTAGAGGCCAAGTCAAGGGCCCAATTACTTTACGGTGCAGCATTCTGGGCTGTCCAGGGCTCTTTTGAACTAAACATACCACAATCTAAATTCTGTCGCGCACTGCTTAACGTTCATGGTGGCGTACCCTCAGTAGCGGTACTCTTGGAGCTAGGTCAAATAGCTTGGAACAACGAGGTTTGGAAGTTGGCTATTGGGCTATGGCTTCGCCTAAGAATACAGTGACACTTGGGCCTATTTGTATATCTGTTGGAGGATATTTGTATTAGCTCGTGGCGTAAACAGATCGAGACCAAACTCACATTGATGGGTTTTGATATATCGTATTTATTGGCAAAGGGACTTCCAGCAGCAAAAACTGAGATCTACAATAGATTGAGGGATCTCAATTGGTAGGAGGATTGTGCTGTGGCATCTACATTTCGCTCACTTGGCTGCTACAAAGAGCTGGTTCCTGATAGGAGTATGATTTCTGCCTACTTGACAACCCACTGCTCTGCCAGGAAAATTTACCTATTTACCGGATTTAACGCATTGCCTACACGAGTGCTGGGAGGAAGATGAGTGGCTCTCCCCTTCACGATGAGGCTATGTCCTTCGGACAATCTGGCAGTTGAAACAACTGAGCTTATTTTATTTGATTGTAAATGTTATGATGAGATAAGGACAAAATGGCTGGCTGGATTTTTGGAACATTTTCCAGGCAGGACTCTTTCGGAGTTAATATACAGAGCCCTGGCAGATAATAATTCTGCGACTACCCTAGCTGTGATGACTTTTTTGGTATTTTCTTTTCAGGCTAGGAAGAAATATTTTAAATTTTCAATCTCTTAATATGTAGGGATGGGAGCGGGAGGTTACCATTTCCTAGCTGTGGAGCTATTGCCTCGAATTTGGGAATTGGTAGTTTATTCCTACCAATTCGTAGTATTGTATATTAATTATACTAATCCGTAGTATTGTATTTATATGTGTTTATAATTTATAAATTGTTGTTGCTTGTTTTTCTTTTGCTATGGCCATGGGCTACGTATAATAAATGAATTTGAAGAGTATTTGCAACCCTACCATTCAATATTTGCAACCCTGCCATTCAAATAATATTTGCAACCCTACATTCCCCGATCTGCTTATTTGGTTGTTAGGTGGTTATTGGATAGTTTGTTTAATTGGTTAATTGGATCGGTTAATTTTTGTTTCTTCATTTTGACTACCGCTAGGGGTGAAGCGAAAATTTTGGCCCAGTTCTGATTTTGTAAGAACAGTCCAATTGGAGCTCGAACTGAACAACAACAAAAAGCCCATGCACAAAACAGAGCCCACCATTTTGTGCATGAATTCCAGTCAGAATTCTGAGAAGTCCAGTCATAATTCTGAGCAACAAAATTATTTCAGTTGAAATTCCAACCGGAATTTCAGAAAGTCATTCATGGAACTTTTCCACAAAATCAGAATAGCTTTTTTGAACCAGCCCAAGCTACAAAATATGTGTTATTGCAAAATTACAAACACAATAACCATATAGTCAAATTAGAACTGAAATGAGTACCAGCAAAATAGGTATGCCATCAACATTGCAGTACCCAACACTGTCTTGGACAGGTTGGTGCCTGATGACTGCCTGATCGGTTTAATCAGATTGGTACCTGATGAAATATGCCTGCATTACCAAAATAGTCTTACTAGTACCAAGTTGTCTTTTCTGGTTCATGCTATTTTACAAAGTTGCCAATTTATCATTTTTCTGTCCACCCCCACCCCAGGGATAGCCTACTACCTGTTGGTATGGGCTCCGGGTCACTGCCGCCACCACCACAGCAGTATGGCACTTCTTATGTTCCTATCTTTTTATGCTTTTTGTAGTTCTGCAAGAAAAGATTCAGGCTTCAGAAGGAGGGGAACACATCGGGGCTCATCAGTCACATCGAAAAGCGGCATGGCAGGAGAGTGAGACGGCAGGTGGAGTACTCTGGTGTAGCCATGGAGCCTCAGCCTCAGTGCCAGAAGATTGGGGGGAAGGCAACCCAAAAAAGATGCCATGTAGGCCCTTCCCCTCCCTCGAGCCTCGATGTGGAGACCCCCCGGGTCCCAGGAGAATGCTGAGGCCAAGGCCTTTCAGGCCGAATTGGAGAGGCACACCCGGGACTTTGTGGCCAGCCTGCAAGTAACAGCAGCCACCATGGAGAACTGCCTGGTGGAGCAGTTCCAGGAGGTCCAGGTGGAGAGACAGAAGGTGGAGGCGTACGGCCAGTACATCTTGAATACCTTGAAATGTACCACCAGGCGCTCTCCTGGTGGCATCAGGACGTGCAAGGGGCCATGGCGTTTGCTGGCTCCCACGGCTATGAGCTGGAAGAGTCCCGGGTGGCCGGCCCTCAGCTCTGTGCTGCACCCCAATGGCTGTTGCGTTTCCCCCAAGTCCCGGGGGATAGGACCAGAGACTCATAGTTTAATTTATAAGTTTCCTTTGAATGTTTTCTTTTGGTTTCAGAATGTTGTTGTTTTGTTGTTATTTAAATAGTTTTAATAAAAGTTGTGGTATTACTTGTTATGATCTTCGTTTGACCTGTCCAATCTTTTATTCCTTATGTGCTGAAGTTCTGGCTGACAGGTGTCAGAATCTCATACAGCTTGTCAATCCCTATCAGCAGCACCTGCCACCCCACATAGCATAGTTATTAACCCAAAAATGTGCTGTGCCAGCAGCAGGGTCTAAACTTGCAGACAGCCCTCCAGGAGGTGCAGGGCTTGTGTTTGTGTGGGTGGGTATGAGAGAGAAAAAGAGAGACAGGCTCCTTGGCAGCGGGCATTAGGCGGCGGGAGCTGGTGGTCGGAGGGGTTTTTATTTCCAGCAGCTTCAGAGGGCATCCACGGGTGGGTGCAGAGGAATAGACTTTGGGTGGTGGTGGTGGTGGTCAGGCTGGTGTGCGGGCACTGGGCTTCTGGATGCAGTGGAATGGAATGCAGCCCCCAGTGGCTAGAATGATGGTCCCAGAATCTAGCTGATGGTTCCTGGGATGGGCGGGCATGACTGATTCAGGTACAGTGGAATGACAGCCTAAAGCCTATCAGGCACACTTCAGTCAATCATGCGATAGTTGGTAGCAGCAGGTACAGGAATGCACACAGGCAGGCAGGGAGGCACATATAATACGTTGTGTTATATTCCATCTCATTATGGTAGGTTTGCTGCATGGTGGATGTGGGCAATGGGCATTGGGCGCATGAGCACAGATGGGAGTTCTTCCTGGTTTTGGCAGGTGGCAGTCAGGGTAGCTGGATATACTTACCTCTCCCCCCCCCAACCTCCATCCTTCTCGTTCTAGATGGGAACATCTCTCTCTGTCTCTGTGGCCATATACGGCAGGTGACAGCATGGATGGGATCGTGTCTGTCTCTCCTTCTAGCAGTGGGGGTACTCTATTTCTCTCTCTTGGCAGCAACATGGGCGGGCGCCCGGGCGGACAGGCAGCGTAGCATGAGAGGCAGAAAGGCAGGTTGAGGCAGGCTTTGAGCTTGGCAGCAACCCGGGGTACAGAACCCTTGGCACAGATAATATATAGGCCTAGGGGCCATTGGCACTAGCATCAGCAGACATTGGTTGCCAGGGTTGGGCACACTTCATCCAATCAAGAGATAGGTGGTAGCAGCAGTTACAGGAATACACACAGGCAGGCAGGCAGGCACATATAATATATTGTGTTATATTGATATATTATATCTGATTCTGGTAGGTTTGCTTCTGGATGTCGGCAATGGGCATCGATTGGGCGCATGAGCACAGATGGGAGTTCTTCCTGGTTCTGGCAGGTGGTAGCATGTGCAACTACAGGGAAAGAAAGGAAGTAAGGAACATAATAGATTGGTTGTTGACACTAATCGTCTGTCCCTCTCTATCTGTAAGGTTTAAACAATAATAACCTACCTCACAGGGTTGTTGTGAGGATACAGTAGATGGGGATGGTTACTAGGGATGTGCGAACGTGGTTCAGAAGTTTGGATCGAACTCGTTCTGTTCGGACGACCGAACCAAACGTCCGAACCCAAACCCAACGAACTGAACTCGAACCGAACTACAAGCCTACCGAACAGTTCGTTCGTGTTCGGCCACGTTCGGTTGAGTTCAGGTGGGAAAAACGTGACTGAAGGCCCAGGGAGGGGGAGGCAGCTGAGGAGCAGACTTCCTGGTACCGGGGGGTGAGTGGGGGTGGAAAGACTTGGAGTAGCAGCCAGTCTGCCCAATCACCTTGCCTTTTTGACTGAACAGTCTGAGATTGGCCAGGGGCTAGGCTGCACAGAGCCCATCGGACCTTGCGGTAAGGCAGGAGCAGCAAGTAACAAAACTCTTTGCCCTGTCACGCTTCCAACACCTTCTGAGTCAGCCACTGATCCTGTCAGCAGGCATTTTCAGAAGGCTCCCTGACTCCCAGCAGTTTGCTTCCCTCATCCATTCTAATCCTCCTCCCATTTCACCCATCCAACAGATTTACCTCCCTATTATCATTTAATTAGATTATATTAGATAGATTTAGCAGTTATTTTTATTTGTTACACCTCCCTGTGTTCTCTCTCCCTACCCTCTATTGAATCCATTCCTTTCCCTCTCATTCCATATTCCATCCCTCATTCCCT
Organism: Sphenodon punctatus; assembly: GCA_003113815.1. NCBI lineage: Eukaryota > Metazoa > Chordata > Lepidosauria > Sphenodontia > Sphenodontidae > Sphenodon > Sphenodon punctatus. The sequence goes on from QEPC01006333.1 coordinate 545,509, forward strand.
TCCCCTGGTTTTTGATTTATTAGAGTAGGATTAGATTGATTTAGGTTTATTTCAGTTTCTGTACCCCTCCCTGTGTAATATTGAGCTGTCTGTGTTCCCCACCCCCCCATCCCTGTGTAATATTGTGTGTGTATGTATATATATATATATATAT
>QEPC01006333.1:619438-634778 GCA_003113815.1 Sphenodon punctatus
CTGCACGTGGTCGAAGCGATGGGCTGAGTGGATGATCCTAGCAGCGGAGTTTCGGATGGAGATAAGGGGGGGACAGGTGAGAGCTGGGGAGGCCAGCAAGGCGGAGGTTGCAGTAGTCAAGACGAGAGATGACCATGGCTGAACAAGGGTTTTGGCTGAGGAGACAGAAAGATAGGGACGAATCCAAGCAATGTTATGGAGGGCGAAGCGACAAGACTTGGCAACAGAATCGATGTAAGGTTTAAAGGAAAGGTGAGAATTGAAGCCAAAGCCCAAGCTATGGGCTTGGGGAACGGGGCGGATGGTGACTCCATCAATAAGGATGGATAGAGAAGAGGTGGCGGAAGGGTAGGGAGGAAAGATAAGGGGTTCAGTCTTAGCCATGTTGAGCTTGAGCTGACATTGGGACATCTAGGCAGAGATATCAGAGAGACAGTTGATGAGGCGAGATATGCTATTGATCATCACAACATTCCCTGGCAACAAGCTTCACAGGTTAATTGTATTTTGGAGTAGAAAAGGACTTTCTTTTTTTTTGTTTTTTTGTTTAAAATCTGAAGAAATAATAAGCAGCTCTCTATTAGAGATGAATTGATGATTTGCCAGGAATGTTGTTTCTACTGGAAAGAGACCATTCATAGCCTTCTGCGTAATGTGAACTGATAATGTACCATTTTCTCACTAGTTTTGTCAGTTCCCATTCGGGAATACCTTTGTTTGGTACTTTGGGTACTTCTGGTACCTTGATCAGTACTTTTTCTGCTACTTTGCTCTTTACATAGTGCCTTTGAACCATATATATTTCCTTTGACCTATAAAGTTCCGAAAAGTGATGTAATTTGTTGAAAATGATGAAAAATCACCACTGGCAATCTGGATGTCAGTGAAAGTGCAAAACCAATATGGAATGCAGAAATACTGATGAATGTTCATCAACATTTGAGCGAGAGTGGGGTGGGGAGAGATGGAGGGGACAAGGTGCAGGACTTGAACCTGGAAGACCAAGGTTCAAATCTCACCCTACTAATGAACTCATTGGGTGGCCTTGGGCAAGACCTCTTAACCTCAGTTCCCCATCTACAAAATGGGAATGTGTCTGTGTCTGTCTTTCCCTGTGTTCCCCTCACCCGTGTCCATCTTAAGTCCACTGGGCAGGGACCTGCAAAAGTCCCAGACTATAAAGCCTGCATACCCCTAGTAGTGCTATATAAATGGTAAGTAATAGTAACATTTCTGAACGGTTGGAATGTATCAGCGGTTCACAAACATCTGTCGCTGATTCAGCACTAATCCCCTATTTATTTCCTCTGTAATTACTCATGATTTTACAAACTTCAATAATACACCCCCCCCTTTAGCCATCTCTTATCTTAACTGATTCCCACCCTCATTCTATAACAACTGTAACCTTCTTCTGCACCTTTTCAGTCACTTACTCATCCTAATAATTTGTTCATTCTGTTGTTAATAGATATGGTATTGCACTATTGAGCTGGAGGGTCTGGCAAGTCGAAGCGTGTTCCTTTCCTTGGAATAGCTCTGTTTATAGATACCTCTGGAAGGACAGCTCATCAAGTAATCCTGTTCAACTTGCTGCTGCACAGATTAGCAGTGGGGTTAAGACACACGAATGCATCTCAAACTTATTCACACTGTGCTGAGAAATGAGCTGTGGCCATCCATCAGCACACACAGAAAACTGCCTGCCTGCTGTGTTCTGATTACTCGAAAGAGCAAAATCCTACCAAGCTTAATGGCGTGTCAAGGGCCGGCAAGACTGGTTCCAGGGCAAACTGACAGAAATTTCACAATGACTATCCCGCCAAGTGTGGCCAGAAGCTAATTATTTATGGAAACCGAGTAGAACTGGGGGAATAGGAGTTGAAAGCAAATATTAAATGCATCAGCTTGTCACCCAAACTCATATCCTACCTTTTCTAAGAAGATTCTGAAAAGTTGGCATCAACTTTTCTTTCCAACAGGGCAAAAGCAGAGAACGAGGAAGGCTCTATGAAAATCATGCCGTTTTAAATAGAGCTGAAGGAAGTAGCAAAATAAATCTTTGGGGGGATGTTTTTCACAATTTTGGCAGTAGTTGACCTGAAAGACATTCATCATGATGTCTTCGCAAGTTCAGTTCTTTTGGTTGTTTTCATTTGTTCTTGGTTTTGTCCGCTTCTGGTGTTGGTCATTTGGGATTTTGGTAATTTCCACCAATAGCAATAAGGACTGGTGGGGTAAAAAATGGAACCAGACAAATGAATGACCTTAACGAATGGAGGAAATGAAATGAAGGAAAGACACAGAAAGACAAAAATAGGTAAATCTCGTGAAGACCAGTTGGATACCATGCAATACCCAATTTGGTTGCTTTGCATGGGATCGTTCAGATTCAACCGGTTTGCTCTTTTCGGTGGGTAATAATAATTACGGGTCTCTCTTTAAAGGCAGATGGATGCACAGCAGAGAATGTATTGCCTTTCATATCCCTATCACACTGGTAGGAGTTTGCCTGGAGTCAACAAGGCTGAGACAGCATTGGGACCAACATAGAGGTCCTCTGTAGAAAACAAGTCACTTTGGATCCCTTTGCATCGGTGTTATCAGACATAATGGTAGACTTGCACAAATCCATCCCATGTTGAAATTGAGGGTGTCATCTTGGAGTTGAACAGATGTTCCTGCTGCTGTGTGTTTGAGGCACAGGTGGGGAAGCCTTTCCCTTCCGGAGTCCACTTTGAAAATTCGTACATGTTCTGAGGGCCGCATGGAAGTTAGGAGTGGGGGGTGATTAAGGGGTGCATTCAAGAAAAGGAGGCCCCATATCATGCTTCTGTGCCATGGATCTCTCGCCTATTCTTCTGTGCATTCACTCATCTTTGCTCCTTTACCCTGAGTTCAGTTTTTTAGTGGCTGGAGGTAGGAACTGGATCCAGGAACTTGAAAGGGGCCACATAAAAACTTGCCATGAGCCACATTTGGTCCACGGGCCTAGGTTCCCCATCCCTGTTTTAAAGCTACCCAATAGTGTCCATCCACTAGCTGTTTCTCAGATGATATCCCTTGGTTCAATGCTCCAAGACTAGAAAAGTGTTGATAGTCCCAAAGGATCTGGTGGTGGGGGAGGTGTTAGCTGTGCCCTTGTCATGGACGGACCATTACCTTCTCTGGGCTGGTCTCCTGGCACATATCTGTCCCCAGAGAGGTGCTGAACCAGTTTGGTTGGTTTGTCCCCAGAGACTTATGGAACTGGAAAGGTTCCAGAATGCTCTTGGGGAAATACGCCCCCGCCAATCTTGATCACCGTTCACTCAATGACCTCATAGCTCTTTGGAACACCTTGCTGACTGAGGCCATCGACCAAATGGCTCCTAAGTGTCCGCTTTCTGAATACTGACAACGCAGGTCCCCTTGGTTTACGGAGGACCTGCGACGAATGAAGCAGGAAGGACGGCGATTGGAGCGATGGTGGCACCGTACTCGTGTTGAAGTCGATCCATTGAAGCATAGAGTTAGTTTAAAAGTCTATGCTGTGGCTGTGGGGGCAGAAAAGAAGTGGTTCTTTGCTACCCTCATAGCATCTGCAAAGTCACGTCCAGTTGAGCTTTTCCAGGTGGTGCAGAGACTGGTCAGTCCAACCTCCCTCAGCCTGGAATTAGAATCTTCCAGTGCTCGCTGTGACATGTTTGTCAACTTTTTTGTGGATAAAATCACCCAGATTCACCATGACTTCAATGCTGCACTTGTAGAAGTGGGAGAACCTGAGGTAATGGAGGCCCCTCCTTGTCCGTTTTTGTGGGATCAGCTTCAGTGAGTGTTGCCCGCTGATGCGTCAGATGTCCTTGGGGAGGTCAGAGCCACGTGTTGTGAATTAGATCCATGCCCGTCCTGGCTCATTAAGGTCTGCCTGGAGACATTAGAACCGTTGCTGGCCGTGGTTGTCAATGCTGCCTTTAAGAAGGGCAGAGTGCTGGGCCACCTTAAAGAGTGTGGCCTCTGATCAAAAAAAACATCGCTGGACATTCACTCCCTTTGACATTGACTCCCAGTCTGTAACGTTCCCTTTTTAGGGAAGGTTATTGAACGGGTGGTGACTCAACAGTTTCAGGGATATCTGGATCGGGTCAGTCTTCTTGATCCTTCTGCACTCCAGCTTTCGCCCTGGTTTTGGCATTGAGACTGCACTTGTGGTTTTGGTTGATGACCTGCAATGTGAATTAGATCAGGCAAATCATCACTTTTGATTCAACTAGATCTGTCAGCAGTGTTTGATAACATTGACCATCAAATGTTGGTGGCCCGTCTGCAGAACTGGGCCAGGGTGGGCAGAATTGTTCTCGAATGGTTCAGCTCCTTCCTGGCCAGGAGAACTCGGCAGGTTCAATGGACATGAGCACACTTTACGTGTATGTCCGTGTACATAGGTTGCATTTAACAGCAGAGTCAAACAGTAGGGATGGGCAAACACGGTTTGGGAGTTCAGACTAAACTCGGTCTGTTCAGATGACCGAACCCGAACCTGAACTGACCGAACCGAACTAGATCCGAACATCGAAATGACCAAACAGTCCGGTCAGTTCGGTTCGCGTTCGGGTGAGTTCGTGTGGCAAAAAAAGTAGTCACTGGAAGGTCAAACATGACAGGGAGGGGGAGTCAGCTGAGGAGCAGACTTCCAGGCACCAGGGTTGGAGAGGCTTGGAGTAGCAGCCAGCCTGCCCAATCACCATCCCTTTTTGCCTCAGACCACTGGCCTCGCAGTCTGCGATTGACCACGGGCTAGGCTGCGCGGAGCCAATGGGGCATGCGGTGAGGCGGGCGCAGCAAGAAACAAAACTGATTGCGTCTGCCTTCCCAACACCTTCTGAGCTAGTCACTGTTCCTGAACAGCCGGCGTTTCAGAAGGCTCCCTCTCTCCCAGCAGTTTTTGTTCCTTCCTATTCCTAATCCATTGCCATGTTCCTCCTATTTCACCCATCCAACCCATTTATCTACATATGATCATTTATTTAAATTATATTAGATAGATTTAGGTGTTATTTTTTGTTTTTACCCCTGCCTGTGTTCCCTGTGTTCCATCTTCCTTCCTCCCTCCCCCCTCCATTGAATCCTTTCCCTCTCCCTCTTATTCCATCCCTGATTCNTCTGGGGCCATCATTCCTCGCACAGAGGCAATGTCATTCCACCGCATCAAGAAACAGCCACTCCAGTCCCAGGACCTGCCACCAGGGTTCTGGAGCCAAGTTACAGGTATGGAGGGCTATGGACAATATCCAGAAGCTTTCACTCTAGCCCCAGGACCCAGCATCATGTGTCTGGGGCCATCATTCCTCGCACAGAGGCAATGTCATTCCACCGCATCAAGAAACAGCCACTCCAGTCCCAGGACCTGCCACCAGGGTTCTGGAGCCAAGTTACAGGTATGGAGGGCTATGGACAATATCCAGAAGCTTTCACTCTAGCCCCAGGACCCAGCATCATGTGTCTGGGGCCATCATTCCTCGCACAGAGGCAATGTCATTCCACCGCATCAAGAAACAGCCACTCCAGTCCCAGGACCTGCCACCAGGGTTCTGGAGCCAAGTTACAGGTATGGAGGGCTATGGACAATATCCAGAAGCTTTCACTCTAGCCCCAGGACCCAGCATCATGTGTCTGGGGCCATCATTCCTCGCACAGAGGCAATGTCATTCCACCGCATCAAGAAACAGCCACTCCAGTCCCAGGACCTGCCACCAGGGTTCTGGAGCCAAGTTACAGGTATGGAGGGCTATGGACAATATCCAGAAGCTTTCACTCTAGCCCCAGGACCCAGCATCATGTGTCTGGGGCCATCATTCCTCGCACAGAGGCAATGTCATTCCACCGCATCAAGAAACAGTCACTCCAGCCCCAGGACCTGCCACCAGGGTTCTGGGGCCAAGTTACAGGTATGGAGGGCTATGGCCAATATCCAGAAGCTGTCACTCTAGCCCCAGGACCCAGCATCATGGGTCTGGGGCCATCGTTCCTCGTACAGAGAACCAATTTTGCAAAGCATCAAGAAACAGCCACTCCAGCCAAAGGACCCACCGCCAGGGTTCTGGGGCCAAGTTACAGGCAGGGACGACTGTGGCCAATATCCAGAAGCTGCCACCATAGCCCCAGGATCCACCACTTTGGGTCTGGGGCCATCATTTCTTGCACAGAGAGCCTTTTTCCGAACCCCCGAACCAAACGTCCGAATCGAACTGGACTGAACCGAAGGGCCGAACCTGAACTGCAACCTGTTCGCCCATCAAACAGTCTGGAGCAGTGAACTCTATGAGCTGCCATTTCTATGGAGAAGGTCTGAGAAGTCATGGGCTCTTTTCAAGTGGGTTGCAGTGGGGGTTGCAACTGCGGTGGATGCAGATGGATGTGCTCCCATTTGCACACCCATCTCCACACACCTCCACCCATCTGCACACAGAGTAATTGGCATTGGTGCCCGTTGCTCCATGCGTGGGTGATGGGTGAAGATTGGTGGAGATGTGTGGAGCATGGGAGCACACATGCACCCACCCACCATGGGCGCCATTCCTATGGGTGCCCACCCATCCCTCCCACTCCATGGATGTCATTTTCATGGGTGCCCCTCCCTCCAAAGTACATGTTTTTGCCTTAAGATATTGCTGGAAGAGGGGGCATCAGTATGCCATTCCTTGTACTTTGATGCACTTTCTCAAACTTCAAAGCAGTTTGAAGTCGTGAATATTTCAGTCTCTCCACAGATGTTGGCAGACAACTAATGAACCCACCTAGAGTCGAGGAGAAATGTCTTGAGAGGAAATCTACAAAGCGGATGCTGTGAACATTTTGTGACTGTTATGAAACACTTCAGAGGATGTAGAGGCGGCTGTCATAGTTTCGGATTAAACTGAGAAATAAGTGGGCTAATTTAGGAAGACTCTGGTGGGTGCTTTTATGAACTGTATGTTCCCTTTCATGCTTTAAATAGCCACCGTCTTCTTTACAGTAAACATTCTTAGAAGCTGGAGGAGGATGAAATTGCTTACCCATGAGTGGTCTCCTCTGTAAACAACATCAGAGTTTAAAGTCCAGGTTTTGCAGTCAGGGAATGGCATCTGTATTGAGAGAGGCTCAGCCATGCAAGTGACCCTTATGTTTTTGAACTGGACACTTTTTCAACATGTAAATTACTGACTATAACATTGCCACAGGAAAGGAAACCAGTTTAAGCTGAAGCATATTTGAAGTAGGGCTAAAATGGACCCCGGTGTTAGAGCGGGGAGGCTATTTGGCACACTCACCCATTGAGAGCAGGAAAAAAGGAGTAGTTAGGGAATTGGGAATGCGGAGGAGGCCCAAAGGGACTCGGGCAGTTCCACACGTTCAAGGCAGGAAGGCCTCTCTAGAACGGGATCTCTCCGATTGAATTTGAGCCCGCTTCCCTGGAGCGGACAGTTGAGCAGTTTCTGCTGAGGCATTAGGAGGTAGAGCTTCAGCGGAGGCTGTTCAGCATGGGAATAGTCAGTTTAACTGTTTTTGTCATGGCGAGGAGGTCAAGCCCCTCTGGGCCAAGAACAAGATCCCAGGGTGACTTGAGTGGCCAATTGGCCCAGGGGGTCCTCCCTCTTTCAAGGAATCAGGTGGTCGGGTGCAGCTGGGTGGCCGGACATGGCCTCCTTCCTGCTCAGGGCTCAAGGGGGGAGGTAAACCCTGGTCTGCCTGCCCAATGGGTGATTCAGTCTAGGTCTGGGCGGGTCATGCTACCAGAGGCTCAGGGTGTTTCTGGCCTTGTCCCGGCTGTTGGCGTGGAATGGGGGAGAAGGAGGGTTCAGATGCATGGGCCTGAGGATGAGGAGATTGCAGGCCACTCAGGAGTGAGACTGGGACTGAATTAGGTTGGAGAGCCAAAGAACCCGCCGCATCGGTCAGGGAGTTGGCAGCGCACATCATGGCCCTGGAGGAGGGACAGAGCAGGGACCTCCAACTCTGTGGATCAACTAGGTGAGTTTTCTGGCCTAGTTGCGGGGGATGGTCTCAGTAGGCTTGAAGGGCAACAGGAGTTGCCTGCTAGGAGTGATGGAGCTTTTCCCACTGAATCCTGAGGTTTGGGATTACACGCTGTGGGACAATATGTAGCCCCTGCGGGAGGTCCTGCTTTGGGGGTGCTCCATGGGTTTCTGACTGTTGCTGGTTGTCCCACGGGAATGAGGCGGCTGCTGATTTTCAGCAGGGGTTCATGTCATGTTGGGTAGGCCCCAGGCTGTCGAGATTGGGGGGCTTGAACAGGCTGCTTTATAGCATGGGGCAGGTGGCCATGTGTATGTGGGACGCTCTGGGGGGCTGATGGTTTCCCCTGCTGTAGTGGATCAGGGCATCCATACAACTCAGGTTGGAGGGTGTCAGGTGTCCTCTGCTAGGGAGGTTCAGGGAGGCAGTTTTGTTGGGCGGGTTTCCGGTACCCCCTGCTGGTGTAACTCAGGGTGGCAATGCAGCTCAGCCAGGACTGTTTCGGGTGCCCCCTGGTGGCATGGTGCCTGTGGCATTATATCTCGGCCTGCTCTTTCAGCATCTCAGCAGGTTCAGGCTAATATTGAGGGTCAGGGGTTCTATTGGGATGGCTCTGCCTGGAAGCTGGGAAAGCTGGTTTCTTAGGTGTCACAATGGGGGCACGGTTTCTCGCCATTTACTGGTCTATTGTCCAGTTGTACTGAAGTGTGGCAAGGCCCCTCTGGGCAGGGGATAGGAGCATTGGGGAGTGTCAGAACATAAGAGGTTAGCGCTGAGCACCCTCAACAATTTGTTGGTTCAGTAATTCCCTACACAGAGCTCTCAGCCCCCTTGGGGAAGCATCTCCTTCACGGGAGATGATCTGGAAGGGGGAATATATCTATATATTCTCCCTCTGTTTTAGGGAACGAGTGCCTGACCCCACTAAAAAGCAAAATAAAATGGAGCAAGAAAATGTTAAAAAGCCTAAAGCAGATAGAAACTGAAACAACCGATTGTCTGCTTACACCATCTATATGTGGGACGTCATTCAGGCGCCACCTTGGCAGGCATCATTGATACTTAAGTACTCCAATATTGTCCACAAGGCTTACAACACATTTCAAGGATCAGGGTGACTTAGGCATGACACAACGTTAAGGATGAGGTCGACCATTAACCCTGGCATGTGTTGGGATCTTCATGTTGGAGAATTGTGGCTTAAGTGTATGTTTCAAAACACATCAACGGCTTGGGTGGACAGTGGTCATGTGCTGACCAGGGGGTCATGTGACAGAAACGACACTGAAAGAACTGATAGTGGGAAGTTGTCATTGGCCTGTTGCAATGGTGTAGTCCAACCTGCCTTCGTTGCAGGGATTGGAGGAGGTGGCGTGGCTGAAGATTTCTAAAGAGGTCGGTGAGGGTAGGGTGGCAGGTCCATTTGCTGCCCCTCTTCTGCCTAATTTCAGAGTATCTCCTTTGGGTATTGTATCCAAGAAGGCGCCTGGCAAGTTTTGCTTGATCCACCATCTTTCCTACTCAAGGGGCAGATCAGAGAATGATGCCATCGACCCGACTATTTGTTCGGTTAAGTATTCATCATTTGATTCTGTGGTGCATATGGTGAAGAGCTGTGGAAGGGTTGCCTTGTTGGCCAAGTGCGATATTAAATCTGCTTTTCAGCTCCTCCCTGTGAACCCAGATGATTTTGACTTGCTGGGTTTTAAATTTGAGGGATTTTTTTTATTTCGACAAGGCTATGCCCATGGGCTGCACAATTTCTTGTGCTGCCTTAGGCATTCAGCCAAATGCTTGAATGGGCAGTGAGGTGGTGCACTGTGGATGGCCATACTTGGCACTATCTGGATGATTTTGTATTCGCGGGGCACAGGAGCACTACTGACTGTGTGTCTCTGCTAGCCACATTTCATGCTATGGCAGCTGAGCTGGGCTTGCCATTGGCTCATGAGAAAACTGAGGACCCTGTCCCTGTGTTGATATACTTAGACATTGAGCTGGATACAGTGGCTGGATGTTCTAGGCTCCCAGAGCCGAAGTTGGTGCCACTTCAAATGCTGGTTTCAAAGGTACTGGGTGTCAAAAAGATTACTCTGAGGGAATTGATGGGTTTGTTGAATTTTGCCTGCAAGGTAGCATATAACACCGCTGGGAACATATTACACCTGTGCTCCGATCTCTGCACTAGCTGCCAATAGTCTTCCGGGCCCAATTCAAAGTGTTGGTCTTAACCTATAAAAGCCCTACATGGTCTGGGCCCTGTTTACCTGTGGGACCACCTCACTCCCTGACTTTTGATCGGCCCCTGCAGTCAGTTGGGGGCGTGCTGTTGTAGGTCCCCCGGGTATCTCGGGGGGGCACACAGAGCAGGGCGTTCTCAATCGCTGCGCCGCACCTGTGGAACTCCCTCCCGGTGGGGGCGCGATTGGCCCTGGACCTTCCGGCCTTCTGGAAGAGCTGTAAAACATGGCTGTTCTGTCAGGCATTTGGCTAGCGGTAGGGTGGAGTGGGTAGGAATGAGGGGTAGAGTTGGGGGAGAGGGTGTGTCTTTATGATTAATGTGTTAAATTGTTCAAGTGTTTTTATATTGTTGGTTTTAACTTTTAAGGTTTTGCTAGCTGCTCTGAGCCACTGAGGTGGGGAGAGCGGGATAAAAATCTGTTAAATCAATAAATAAAATAATAATTGCTCCTGGGAGGGCATTTTTGGCTAATAGGGCATCTGTAGGGGTGCGTGCTCCTCTTTACTATTAGGCTTAGCAGAAAAATGCGAGAGGACTTGGCAAGAGTTTTGGGGGGGGTTTCACTGGGGTTTCTCTTTGGAGGGAGGAGTGGAGATTATAGGCTGACTTGCAGGTGCACACCAATGCTGCTGGTTTTGGAGTATATTTTAGGGGTCAGTGGGTGCACAGAGCACGGCCCGCTATTTGGGGGAGAGTTAGGCCTGTTGTGTGACTTAACTTTTTTAGAGTTTTTTCCCATTCTTGGTAGCTGTAGTGTTTTGTCATGAGAATTTTCAAAATAGGACTGTGCTTTTTTGGTGTAACAATATGGCTGTCATGCAGGTTTTGAATTTCCAGTCATCTAAGTTATGCACTTAGAGCATTGGTGAGGATTTGTCTGGCAAACAACATCCTGTTTAGTGCCCGTCGTGTGCCCGGCATAGATAATTTGATTTCCGATCCTCTTTCTCAATCCCAGAACCAATGTTTCAGGGAATTAGCACCAGGGGCAGAGGAGAAGCTGGTACAGATTGCACAGCACCTGTGGAGCCTTGGCGTCAAGAAGTAGACAAGACTGTGAACATGTCCTTAGCTTCTTCCATGAGGGCCAGCTACCAGACGTGGTTTGAAAAAAATCAGAGATTTGGAGAGCGAGCAGGTGGGGTTACCAGAGTGCTCCCCCAGGGAGTAGGAGGTCTTCAGTTTTGCAGTGGCTTTCCATGGGAGGGGACTTGCGGCTCAGACTATTTTTGGCCGGCTGTCCGTGATTTCCTTTCACACAAAGTTGAGGCGTCAACCGGACCCTTGTGTGGGTTTCCTAGTTGGGAGGATGCTGGTCAAGAGAGGAGAAGGTATCCTTGGACCCTCACCAGCCTATTACCCCGAGACTGCTTCAGGCTATTTTGGTCTCTCTTAAATATATATGTACCCATAGAACAGAGGTTCCCCTATTTAAAGTGGCATTTTTAATCACCTTCTTTGGAGCATTGCTGATAGAGAAATTGGTGCATAAATCTAGAAAGGGTCCTATCGGTCATGCTTTAATAGCACAGGATGTAAGTTGGGAAGGTCAAGTGTTGGTTCTGCATTTGAGGTATTCAAAGACTGACCAATGGAGGAGAGGGACTTATTTGAGGGTCCTCGTGTCAGCAGATCCAGCCCTGTGTCCTGCAACTGCCTTGTGCGAATACATGGCGACTCAGCTGGTGTGGCCCATCCCCCCCTTTTATGCATGTCAGCACATCAGCCATTTGCTTCTCACTCTTGTAGATGGGCATAGCTCGAATGAGTGCGCCAGCAGGTGGGGGCTGGGTGTCCACGAGATTCACCACTGGGCAAGGCTTGACCAATTTGCAGTAGAGCTTCTGGCCAGGCCTCTGCTGCTGCTCCACTGATGCCAGCCGGCCTGCAACACCCAGCCAAGTAGGGGTACCAGCCACAAGCCCTAGCCATCCAATGTCTGCCGCCGCTGAATTACACCTCTGCTGTGCCATGGCAATCGCAGATTAGAATCTCAGATTGAACAGCTAGAGAATTAACATTCAAGCTGAATCAGGAAGTGTATAGAAATCGTAAAAATGAGAATTAATTCAAACAGGAAGCCATTTTAATGATAAGTCTCAAAAGACCTGCTTAATCAAATATTACCCAGAGACTGGCCACAATGATCCCATAGCCTGAATGCATTATAAATCTTCACCTGCTTTAAGAAAAATAATATAGGATCACTTGGATGAAATGCAATCCGATGACTGCTACTGTGCCCCAGCCACCCAATGTCCACTGCTGCTGCCGATGCTGCCTCTGCTGTGCCATGCGTTCTGCTTACTGGGACATCAAATGTCCACTGTTGCTGCCAATGCTGCCTCTGCTGTGTCATGGGTTCTGTGCCTGGGCAATCCAATATCTGCTCCTGCTGCCACTGCTGCCTCTGATGTGCCATGGGTTCTGTGCCCGGGCAATCCAGTGTCTGCTACTGTTGCAAATGCTGCTTCTGCTGTGCCATGGGTTCTGCGCCCGGGCAATCCAATGTCTGTGGCTGCCACTGAATGCTGCCTCTGCTGTGTTGTGGGTAATGTGCCCCAGCAATCGAATGTCCACTGCTGCACTTATGCTGCCTCTGCTGTGCCATGGGTACTGTGCCCTGAAATCAAATGTCCATTGCTGTTTCCTGCTGCTGCTGAATGCCACCTCTGTGGTGTCATGGGTACTGTGTCCTGCCAATTGAATGTCCGCTGCTGCACTTCTGCTGCCTCTGCTGTTCCACAGGTACTGTGCCTTGCAATCAAAAATCAGCTGCTGCTTCCTGCTGCTGCTGAATGCCGCCTCTGCGGTGCCACGGGTACTGTGCCCTGCCAATGGAATGTCCGCTGCTGTTGCTTCTGTGTCTCTGCAGTGCCACAGGTACTGTGCCCCGGCAATCCAATGTCCGCTGCTTCTGCTGCCTCTGCTGTGCCACGGGTACTGTTCCCTGCAATCAAATGTCTGCTGCTGCTTCCTTCTGCTGCTGAATGCCACGTCTGTGGTGCCACGGGTACTGTGCCCTGACAATCGAATGTCTGCTGCCGCTGCTTCTTCTGCCTCTGCTGTACCATGTGTACTTTTCCCTGCAATCGAATCTTTGCTGCTGCTGCTCCTGAACTTCACCTTGGGGTGCCATGGGTACTGTGCCCTGGCAATCGAATTTCCACTGCTGCTGCTTCTGCTGCCTCCTCTGTGCCACGTGTATTGTTCCCCGGTAATCCAATGTCTGCTACTGGGTGGCCATGTGATTCACCACTGGACAAGGCTTGACCATTTTGAAGAAGAACTTGTTGAGATCTGGTGAGTAGGATACAAGCCTGCAACACCCGGCCAAGTAGGGGTGCCCTCTGCTGCTGCTCCACCAATGCCAGCCAGCCTGCAACTCCCGGCCAAGGATGAGTGCCAGCCACCAAGCCCCAAGCCTTCCAGGTCTCTTCCGCTGCTGCCGCTGAGTCTCAGACAGTGAGCAATACCCACACGGGCACCCCCAGGTGCCAAGACCCAAGCCTTCCCAGTTTCTGTTGCTGCTGCTGCTGTGTCTCAGATGGCCTGCCATACCACCACGGGCACCACTGGGAGTCCATGGAGCGTCCCAAGCCTCCAGGAGGCCAAGCTTTCTGAACGTTCAGGGGGGACAAACTCCACGGGACTGAACCCACAAACCTGAACTAAGTTTTCAGTCTGAACGTCCGAACTCCATTCTGTTTGCACATCCCTAGACATCATAGTGTCCTATGGCCATGGTGATATCAGAAGAGGGGAGTAGGTCTGCCTTAGATGTTTGCTTTTCCCAACTCCATGGAATACCATAACATCATAACCATATTTGGAGGCTGCTACTACCTTTCAGCAACTGCCATTTTAAGTTTGTGGATGGAAGCTTCCTCTCTTCTAGGAGCTCTGCCACTGGCCACCAGCTGGGGTGCAATAGAGTTTGTTGTGAATTAATATTCTTTTTCTCAGGATAGCATCACCACTCAGTCTCGGTAGTTTGCCTGGTTTTGTGTCTGTAGCTCACGGAATCAAGTTTGGAAACATTGGATGTTTTTACACACACATTTCTCCTGGATGTTTGCTGTTACATCCTGAACTTTCTGTGTGTCTAAATCACTTACCCAGATCTTAAACATCCGGCTCTTTGAACTTCTGCGTAGAACTTCTCCCAGAACTTGTGTGTGTAAAAATGTTTCCTGGTAAACTACTTTGCTCCAGGCATCTGTGGTCACTTGGTTTCCATGGTAGCCCATCACGTCTACAGCTGTACAGCTGTGGCTATTTTAGGCTGCCTCAGGGCAGTGTCTGTGTGAAGAATGCATCCAGGAACTGCCTCAAGGCTCTGTGTGTGTGGGGTGTGTGTGTGTGTGTGTGTGTGTGGGTGTGGGTGGAGAATGCACCTGGAACTTACTTGTAAACCCAGAAGATTGAAAGACTAGCACCTTAAGGTGTGTGTAAAAATGCCCAGTTTCTTTCCAGTCTTGTCTGATTTGGTCTGAAGGTGACCAAGTGTTTCTGATTTTGTTAAGAGTCTCTTGTCTATTCTCTGCAGATTTAAAGTCCTTGTCTGATTGTATCTAACGTTCACTGAGAAATGAATTATGGATGAGATCCCAAGGAGATAGATAATATTTTTTTGCCGCTGGCAGAACTTCATCACAAAAAGCTTTATAAGTGGTATTCATTTGCAATATGAGTCCATTCTTTAATTCATAACTTGGATTAGAATATAAGACGTATCCTACTGGGTCAGAGACCAGTGATTCATCTAGCAGAGAGTCCAGTCTCTCTGGCAGTGATCAACACTGGTGGCTTCAGAGAAATGCACAACAGATCATAAGGGAGTGATCCATTTCCTGCTCAGTAGGCACTTCCAGCAGTCAGACGTCGCATCACCTGATCAATAAAGCTATTGTTGAGGTCTCAATAAAATTTGATCTCATGACCATCGGTTTATGTAGTATTGCAGACATAGACTGTTTGCATACGAGTTGTGGGAACATGTGGGGAGGGTGTGCACATTGCAGCGTGGGCAGCATGTGGGTGCCAGTGCACATAGGTGCAGACCCCCCCCCCCCACACACGCATCCTCACTCATGGAGCAGA
>QEPC01006333.1:650556-662681 GCA_003113815.1 Sphenodon punctatus
TCCTGTGAGCCCTATCAATCTCTACTTCCTGGAGTTGGGGGCTCTCTGGGAGGATTTCTTTCAGGATTTTCTTTATTAAATCTCTGCCTCCCTGGGCCTCTATGCCCTCGGGGATTCCTTGTATCCTCAAATTGTTCCTCCTCCCCCAGTTTTCCAGGTCCTCCATTTTTCTCTGCACTCCCCCCAGGGCTCTTTCCAATTCTTGTACCTTATCCTCCCACCTTTGCTGTTGATTCTCTCACCTTTCAAGTCTCTGTTCCAGGCTGGTGACTCTCTCCACCATGCCATCAAATTCCTTATTAAGACAATCCACTACAGAGGTGACTTTCTGTATATTTTCATTTAATAGCCCCCATTGCTTTCTAGAGTCAGCGTGGTTTGAATTTATTGTGTCCATTAGGCTTGCAAGCTGTGCTGTAAGGTCTCCCCATGCTCTAGCCCACGTGCCTCCGCCATGCTATCTGCCCGGGGTTGCTCTGGATCCCCTCCCCCACCTCTTTCACTTCTTTGCAGTTTTTCTCTGCTTTCCATCCCTTTCAGCCCTTTATTTGTGGGTCCTTGAGGGGTGGGTGGGGTTCTTCTTTATGTTTTTCCCCATTGGGGGGGATCAGTTCCACGTTTTTACCTTTTTTTCTGGTGAAATCGTGCTGGGCCAGCTGGAGCATCTCACGGAAGCGGCTATTGCGCGTGCATGCCCAGACGCCTCCTGCATCGGTGTGAGTGTTGAAATCTCCCAGAACCAAGGTCCTAGAGGAGCCCAGCACACCTCCAAGGCCAGCTCTGCTAGAGTGGTAAGGGATGCCGCCAGACAGGAAGGGGCCTGGTATACCAGCAGCACCCCCAGCTTGCCCCCGGTCAAATCGAACACCATGTGAAGGGCCTCAATACCCACAATCTCCGGGACTGGATAGCTCCTAACAGGCCAGTCCTCTCTAAAAAATAATAGCTACACCACCTCCCCGGCCATCCGTGTGGCAGCAGCAGGGGCTCAACTTGCAGACAGCCCCCCAGAAGATGCAGGGCTTGTGTTTGTGTGGGTGGGTGTGACAGAGAGAGAGACAGGCTCCTTGGCAGAAGGTCAGGCAGCAGGTGGCGGGAGCTGGTGGTCGGAGGGGCTTTTATTTCAAGCAGCTTCAGCGGGCATCCACGAGTCAGTGTGGAGGAATAGGCTGTAGCCTGTTTGGGTGGGTGGGGGAGGCAGGCTGGTGTGGAGGCACCGGATTTCTGGATGCAGTGGAATGGAATGTGGCCCCCAGTGACTGGAATGATGGTCCCAGAATCTAGTTGATGGTTCCTGGGATGGGCGGACATGACTGATTCAGGGATAGTGGAATGACAGCCTAAAGCCTATGGGGCACACTTCATTCAATCATGCGATAGGTGGTAGCAGCAGGTACAGGAATGCACACAGGCAGGCAGGCACATATAATACATTGTGTTATATTCCATCTCATTATGGTAGGTTTGCTGCGTGCTGGATGTGGGCAATAGGCATTGGGCACATGAGCACAGATGGGAGTTCTTCCTGGTTCTGGCAGGTGGCAGCCAGGGTAGCTGGATACACCTACCTCTCCCCCTCCAACCCCCATCTCTCTCGTTCTAGCTGGGAACACACACACCCTCTCTCTCTCCATATAGTGCATGTGACAGCATGGGTGGGATCGTGTCTGTCTCTTCTTCTAGCAGTGAGGAGACTTTCTCTCTCTCTCTTATTTCTCTCTCTCTCTCTCTCTCTCTCTCTCTCTCTCTCTCTCTCTCTCTCCATAAACATCAGGTTGTGTAAAGAAAAGGTGGAATGACATTGCTGGCTGGCTGAATGACATTGCTGTGACAGGGCACAAGAACACTGAGGGTGGGTCCTGGGGTTGAAGTGGCAGCTTCTAGATAGTGGCCACAGCCCTCCCTGCTTGTAACTTGGCCCCAGAACCTTGGTGGTGGGTCCTGGGACTGGAGCAGATGTTTCTTGATGCTTTGGAAAATCGACTCTCTGTGTGAGGAATGATGGCCTCAGACCCAGGATGGTGGGTCCTGGGGCTAGAGTGGCAGCTTAAAGATATTGGCCACAGCCCTCCCTGCTGGTAACTTGGCCCCAGAACATGGATGGTGGGTCCTGGGGCTGGAGTGGGTGTTCTTGATACTTTGGAAAATTGTCTCTCTGTGTGAGGAATGATAGCCCCAGACCCATGACCGTGGGTCCTGGGGCTAGAGTGGCAGCTTAAAGATATTGGCTACAGTCCTCCCTGCCTGTAACTTGGCATCAGAACCTTTGCGGTGGGTCCTGGGGCTGGAGTGGCTGTTTCTTGATGCAGTGGAATGATATCGGCTCTGTGCGATGAATGATGGCCCCAGAACCCGTGGCACAGACAGCATGAATGGCATTGGCAGCAGCAGCAGACATTGGATGCCAGGGTACACAACCCTTGGCACAGACGGCTATAAGCCTGGCCTGGGGGCCATTGACACCAGCAGACATTGGTTGCAAGACTACAGAACCCTTCGCACAGACAGCATATAGGCCTGGGGGCCATTGGCACTAGCATCAGCAGACATTATTTCCCAGGGTAGGCAGTCAGGTGGATTGGCATGAGTGGCAGTCAGGCAGACTGAGGCAGGGTTCAAGCTTTGCAACCTGGGCGGGCAGGCAGGTAGGCAGCATGGCATGAGAGGCAGTAGGGCAAGTGAGCTTGGGCAGGCTTTGAGCTAGGCAGCCTGGGTGGACAGACAGCCACCTTGGCATGGGAGGCAGGAAGACAGACTGAGTCATGCTGATGTTGGCCGTAAGCTGGGCGGGCAGACCGACAGTGTGGCATGGGAGGTAGTAGGGCAGGCAGGCTGGGACATTGGCAGCAGGGCACTCAGATAGGCTAGCAAAGACTGTGTAGCATGAGAGAGCGAGAGCCAGCCAGCATCAAATAGGCGGTCTGAGATCTTGTAGCCATAGGCTGGCTGGCAGGCTTACAGTTTGTTTGCCAATGCCAACCTGTGTCATGAGGTCTGTCAGATAAGGCGGCCGAGGCATCTAGTATGAGAGAGAGAGAGAGAGAGAGAGAGAGAGAGAGAGAGGCAGGGCAGATGCCAGGCATTGGGAGGGAGGGACAACACCTCAGGAGCATAGAAGCAGTAGCCCTAACCCAGATTGAGGAGGAGAAGTCCCATCCTGACAGTCCCTGGCATGGGATGGCATGTGCCACTGCACCATCACCCCTAGTTCAGGGGAAGCTCAGGGAATCCCAGCAGCGGAAGGTTCACCATCAAGAAGAGCAACTGCTCCACCAACTTGGCCCCCAGTCTCAGGCGGTGCGGGGAGCAAATGTTCCCTGCCACAGAGAACACCCGCTCTCTGGGGACACTGGTTGGTGGGCAGGACAGGATACCCGTGGCCACTTTCAAGAGGGCCGGCCACATGTTGGCCTTGCCGGCCCAGTAGGCCAAGGGATCACTGCTGGGATCAATGCATATCTCCTCCTCCAGGTAGGTCTCCACTGCTGCTAAGGCGCCATCATATTCTCTCTGGTAGCTCTGGGCACCACCTGCCCCACAGCCCTCAGCCACACTGCTTGCCCTTTTGTACTGCGTCCATACTCCCCAGAATGGCCTGCACACAGGAGGCGCTGCTGGCAGTAGGGGTCCTACTGCTGCTGCTCATCCTGCTGCTGGCTCTGCTGCTACCGCTAGGGCTAGGAGCAGGGATAGACCCAGATGGCTGGAAGGGGTTGCTGCTCCCACTCCCACCATCCCCAGGGGCATCCTGCTGCATGGACCGCTTTGCCTGCTGGACCTTCTGCACCAGCGCACCCTTCCGGAGGCCATAGACCGCTGTCTCATGTGCCATGCTGCCTTTGATCCTGGGGTCCAGCATGGTTGCCAGGACATATTCCTCCTGGCGCAGGAGCTCATAAAAGTGTGCACTCACCCCCCCCTTCAGTTTCCATGTCAGGTCAAGCACCTCATCGGAGAGCTTCCTGCCCAGAGGGCCACAATCCCGCCCTCCAAGAATCTCATCCAGGCTCCTCTTCAGACTATGGACCAGTGGGGTCACCTGGCTGAGGGTGGTGGTGGAGCTGCTCACGGTCTCCATCACAGCCAGGAATGGTCTCAGGACGAGGACCGTCTCATCAATCATCTCCCATTCCTCCCTGTTGTACCCTGGAGGTGCCTCGATGTCTGTCTCCAGTTCCACCTGATGCAGGGCAGCTTTCTGCTCAAGAAGCCATTCCAGCATCAGGAAGCTGGAATTCCACCTGGTGGAGACATCCTGGTTGTGCGTGTGCACCGAGGACCCTTGCTCAGCCTGCTTCTCCCGGAGGAGCTCACTGCCCTTCATGCTGCGGTTGAAGAACCCCGCCAGCTTCCTCCCCCGGTTGACCAGGTAGCTAAGGGTGCCTGGCCCAATCCCCTTCTCCCCCAACCCCAGAGCACCGTTCACCACGAGATGGTGGGTGTGTGTAGTGCAAGGGGGGAGGTATGCCCTCCTGTAGCCCCGAAGGTTTGGTATCTGGGGGTGGTTTTGGATCCGGACCTCCATTTGGATCGGCAGGTGGAGGTGGTTGCTAAAGCCACCTTTTGCCAGCTATATCTGGTGCGGAGGCTGCGCCCATACATTTCAGGGCCTGACCTGGCCACTCTTATCCATGCCTTCTTCACCTTGAGGCTAGACTACTGCAATGCGCTCTACGTGGGGCTTCCCTTGGTTCTGGTCCAGAGGCTGCAGCTGGTGCAGAATGCGGCAGCCCGTCTCCTTACAGGGACGAGGCAATGGGAGCATATAACACCTGCGCTCTGCACTGGCTGCCTATAGCGTACCGAGCCAGATTCAAGGTGTTGGTGTTCATCTATAAAGCCCTATACGGTCTGGGCCCCTCATACCTTGGGGACCACCTTGCCTTCCACCCCTCAGGGCGATCCCTGCGGTCTGCTGGGGTGTCTTCTTGGAGGTCTCCCGTGTGAAACTGGGGGGGGGGCACACAATGGAGAGGGTGTTCTCGGGGGCTGGGCCGCAACTCTGGAACTCCCTCCCAGAGGAAGCTCACCTGGTCCCGGGTCTGATGGCTTTTCGCTGAGCCTGTAAGCCCTGGCTGTTTGCCGAGGCCTTAGGAGGGGAGGGTGGGAAAGGAGGGTAGAGAGCGGGGGAATTTTAGGGGGGGATTAATTATATATATTTGATGATGTTTTTATGTGTTTTATCATTGTTTTATTTGTTGTAAGCCACCCAGGGATGCCGTAGGCATGGGGGGGCGGGCGGGCAATAAATAAATAAATAAACAAACAAATAAAGAAATAAATACATAAAAAAGGGATCCTTGTGAAGCCCCCATCACGGACTGCCTTGAGTATATTGGCCACGTTGTTCGTGACCACACACCCCTTGGTGAAGGCCACGCCTGGTGTGACCCACTCCGTCGCCATGGTGGCCAGGGCTGCCTCGAGGTTTCTCAAGGTGTGGGAGCTGTCCATGACTTGTGCCTGAAGCAGGGCCCACCTGTACCCTGCTTCAGGACCCCTCTTGCCACTGCCAAGCGCTGCCTCTGGGTCCTGCCACCAGTGTGCAGTCACTGCCAGGTAGGAGTGCTGGGCATTTCTGGCGGATCACAAGTCAGTGGTGAAGTGGACTGTGCCCCCCCCCCAGCCCCTGCCAGCTGCTCCCTCACCCGCTCCTTCAAAGGCCTGTAGAACTGTGGCACCACAGTCCGACTCAGGGTGGAGTGGGAAGGCAGCTTAAAGTTGAGGGCCAGGAACCCAATCAGCCGCTGGAAACCCTTGTCCTCCACAATGGACAAGGGCTGCCCATCCAGGGCAATCATCTCGGCCAACAGACACTTCATTTTCTCTTTGAAGCCACAGTCATAGCATCCTGACGATGGCCTTGACAGATCCCCCCACCCCAGCTCCTCCATGGTGGACTGATGGTGATGCTGGGGAGGCTCCTGCTGCTGTTCTGCCCCCCTAGCAGGAGGAATACTGCTCCTGATGCTAGAGGCAGCGGTTGGTGCTGGTGCAGGATGCTTGCCCGCTGAAGGAGCCAGACGCCTGGCCTCTGCAGTCGGGAACCTGCTTGCATCCACTTCCCCTGCCTTCCCGCTGAACAGCAGAGCACTGTGGCATGACTTTAGGTGTCTTGCCATGGCTGTTGTCCCCAGGTTGCCGAGCATCTGCCCATGCTTTACGACCTTTTTGCACACAGTGCACTGCACCTCTCTAGGATCATCTGCCCGCACCTGCTTGAAATGATCCCAGACTGAAGATATTTCCCCCCCCCGCCTTGTGGCCCGCCCCGGGTGACACAGTACTGCCAGTGCTGCTGGGAGGGGGAGAACTTGGTGGCACTGGGAAGATGGTTCAGCCATTGCCTCAGCTGCAGACAGCTCTTCTGCAGCACTAGTGTCTGCCTCTGACTCCCTGTTGTCCGTGATCACAGTGATGTCCCATGAAGGGGAGTACTGGGATCCTGATGCTAGACTGCCCGTGCCCACCATGCTTCTGGCACTCTCCGTGTGCCCCCCTCTATAGTTGCTGCTGCTGCTGCTGCTGCTGCTACTCCTCTCCCTACTGACATTGCCTGGGGATCGGGCCCTGCCTCTAGCAACCGAGGTGGGATCCACCAGCTCTGGACTGCTGGGGATCGCCTCGACAGTGGGGGACATTGGTGGCCCTGGAGGAACATCGGAAGCAGCACCTGCTCCAACACCAGCACCAGCAGCAGAGACAGATGCAGCCTCATGTACTGCAGGCCTTCCAGTGCCCTGTGTGGCAGTGGAGGAGGGCACTGCCAGGAGGCGACACTGAGACAATGAAGTCTGGGGCCCTAAAGCAGGCCTGCTGAGTTTGGGGTGTGGTGCTGTGCTCGGGCTACTGCTTCTGCCTGCTACCACTCCCCTGGAACAGCCCCTGCCACCTCTGGGATGTTCCCAATTGCCTCCCCTACGGGTAGCAGACCGGCCTCTCCTTCCCTTCTCCATTTCTCTGACCAAAAGAATGCACAAATATTTTATAAAAGCATTTTTTTAATTTTTTTATTTAAATTTCTTAATCTAATATTATATCTATCTATCTCTACACTAAATCTAACTGCTATTAACTATTCTAAAACCTATTGAGCTAAATGGAATATCCTAATAATTAACTACAAAGGCCTTGTCCTACAAACACACAGTATCTCTATCTATCTCTATAACTAAGCTAACTACTATGTATATCTATCTATCTATCTATCTACAATATTACACGGGGGAAACACAAAGAACACAGGGAGGGGTACAAAACTGAAATGAAAATCAATCTAATAATAAATAATCCTACTCTAAATAAATCCCAAACTTAAAACAGGGGAAGGGAATCAAGGATGGAATAAGAGGGAGAGGGAAAGGATTCAATGGAGGGGGGAGGGAGGAAGGAAAATTGAACACAGGGAGGGGAAAAACAAAAAAACCCACCTAAATCTATCTAATCTAAGCTAAATAAACAATAATATGGATACGGATACTATGGATATGGATACACCTGCTGTTCAGGAACAGTGACTAACTCAGAAGGTGTTGGGAAGGAGGAGGCAATCAGTTTTGTTTCTTGTTGTGCCCACCTCACTGCAAGCCCCATTGACTCCGTGCAGCCTAGCCTGTGGCCAATCACAGACTGCGAAGCTAGTGGTCTGAGATGAAAAGGGATGGTGATTGGGCAGGCTGACTGCTACTCCAAGCCTCTCCTCCCCTGGTGCCTGGAAGTCTGCTCCTCAGCTGACTCCCCCTCCCTGTCACATTTTGCCTTCCAGTGACACATTTTTGCCACCCGAACATGATCTGAACTGACCGAACTGTTCTGTCATTTTGACGTTCGGAATTGAGTTCGGTTCGGCTGTTCGGGTTCAAGTTCGGTCATCCGAACAGGCTGAGTTTGGGCCGAACTCCCAAATCACGTTCGCCCATCCCTATCCATTAAGGCACGCATAAGCTCTGTGTGCCTGAAGGTCCACCAGAACC
This sequence comes from Sphenodon punctatus, assembly GCA_003113815.1. Taxonomy (NCBI): domain Eukaryota; kingdom Metazoa; phylum Chordata; class Lepidosauria; order Sphenodontia; family Sphenodontidae; genus Sphenodon; species Sphenodon punctatus. Next base: position 658,530 of record QEPC01006333.1, read on the forward strand.
ACAGAATCCTAGGTGGAAAACTCAGAGTGGTCCAAGGAGCAACTGCATCTTGGTGGTGGAGTTCAGAGCACGGTGGGGAGGAAGGCCTGCCCATCTGTTTAGTTTGTGGCACAGAACCTGCAAGTGGAGGCTGTGTGCAGTCTCAACAGAGTGGAATCAGAGTCTGGTGGGCTAATTTCTCATCTGTTAACACTCATTGGCATTGTTAGCATGCAAACTACAAAACCACCCTTTTGCATACTTGCAAAAAAGTATTTTCTCCAATGTGCAAATGCAAAATGCCACCACACTGTGTAATACAATACAGCATGGCACCATATTGTGCACACGCATTGAATGAAATATTTTTGGCACATGTGCAGAAGCGATTTTTGTGGTGTGGGTGCACAAAATGGAGCATTCAAAATGGCCTGCGGAAATCTGGCATAGCCAAACTTCTGCACCAAATCTACACCAGCTGTTTATGAAATATGGATTTAATCGGTGAAATAAAAGAGCCAATCCACTTCAGCTCTATTGCACATGATCTCATGCAGTGCTCTCAGGTACAGATTGAACAGGAGGGAAGACAGGATGGAACCATGCTGGATCCCACAGGGAAAACTCCGATGAGATGACATATTGGGCTGCTAAACCCTTAATTTTTATCTCTTCATGAAGAATCATATCAAGGCCATTTTCTTTGTTAGTCTGTCATTGGTAGAGCTCAAGCTTATGCTCCTAAGAAATAGGAGTACAATCACTATGTACGAAACCTCCCCATTGTGATACAATCTGGTTTTGGAGAATTATTTGAGTTTTAAAAGGGAAATAATTGCACAGCCACTCTTAGGGAAAGAAAGGAAGAACAAGAGAGGAGACACATAAGCATGGAACAAATAATCCCACTTTGTCGACAGCATCCTTCGTCATCACCTGCTTTTTGCTGCTCACATTGAAATTAAGGCTACCATGGATACAGAAGAGAGTCCACTAATGAAATGCTACTTAGACCCTCTAAGGAAGTCAATTAAGGTTTTGCAGGATGGCGATTTAATTTGTTCTCAACCTACAGAGTTTGGCAGACGCTGGAACGTGGCAGCAATGCTTCCAAAAGGGATTGTTGAGTCTTTCTCCCTTTGAATCCCATTGAGGTGCCATCATCGAGCTGAAACAGCTCAGAGCTTTATTAATCACAGGTCATACTGAGGCCACTTTTAGAAGGGCGGGCCAATCTAGCAGATTGAAAAATCCGCTTTTAGAAAAGTTGCATGAGTGGGCATTGAGTCACACATTGGAAGTCACCAGCCACCATTGGAAACAGTGGTGCACGGCGGCTCGCAAATTCTTTTAAAAACTGGGTTTGTCAAACCCCGATATTGAGGTTTGACAAACTTGGTTTTAAAAATAATGCATGAGCCCCTGTTCCAGTGGCGACTGGGTGATTTACGGTGTGTCTAAACACCTCCCCCCCCCCCTGTCTTTTCTAAAGCAGATTTTTCAATCTACTATATTGGCTGCTCATCTAAAAACAGCCTCTGTTTTTCAGGTAGCCCTTTGAGTACCGGGGGTAAGTCTCTTCAGGATCTTGTCCAATGAAGACATTCTCTTGGGAATTAACAGCCCAAGTGTCCTTTATTTACAGTTCTCCACCTCTATGCGTCTTATATGTACAGTCCCAGATCCCTGACCCCGCCCACGAGCATCATCACTGTGTCATCAGGATTGAGTCTCAAGTCACTCATCTTCATCCAATTCCCCACAGCAGCCAGGCACCAGGATAGCAACGAGGCCGCAGGGCCTGGGTCGGCTGAAAATGATAAATACAGCTCGGTATCATCTGCATATTGATGACAGCAGACGCCCCAGCTGTTCACGACCTCCCCCAGTGGAGGAGGCCAACCCAGGCCCTGCGGGATCAGGGATCTGGGACAGGGGGACACCCCTTGTGTCTCCCTGTCCCTTGTGTCCCCCTTGTGTCCCCCTGTCCTAGGGGGGTTCATTCTCCTTTGGTTCCCTCTGTGCGGAGCCTGGAGGTGCTCCTGGATACGCAGGTCCGCATAGATTTGCAGGTGTCAGCTGTGACCAGGGGAACCTTCTGCCAATTACATCTGGTGAAGAGGCTCCGCTCATATGTCTCCGACTCTGAACTCACCACAGTCATCCATGCATTCATCACCTTGAGGCGCGACTATTGTAATGCAGTCTATGTGAGGTTGCCCTAGATGACTGTCCGGAAGTTGCAGCTAGTGCAAAATGCAGTAGCCCACCTGCTGATGAGGATGGGCAACAGGGAATATATAAAACCTGTGCTCCAAGCATTGCACTCACTGGCTGCCTATTGCTCTTCTGGGCCTGATTTAAGGTGCTAGTTTTGACTTATGAAGCCCTACATGGCCTAGGCCCCGCTTACCTGAAGGATCACCTCACTCCCTGGACCCCCGGGTGGCCTCTGCGGTCATCCGGGAGCAGCCTCTTAGAGGTCCCGCACTATAGGCAGGTCCATTCAGATAGGCGGATGTTCTCAGCAGTTGCTCCGTCACTGCGGAACGCCCTCCTGGCAGAGATTCCTCTCAGCCCGAATCTTCTCGCCTTCTGCCAGCAATGTAAAACCTAGCCCTTCTGTCAGCCATTCGGGGAGGGGGGAGAAGGGGGAATGGGTGGGATATGTATATTTTTGCACAGAAGTGGTTTTTAGTACTGTTTTATAATGAATATTTATATTGTTGTTATGGTGTTCTAATGTTTTATTGTTTTATACGTTATGGAAGCCACGCCGAGACACTGTCAGGCACGAAGGGTGGGGCAATAAGTATAAATAAATAAAAATAAATACACTCTAGAGGAGAGCATAAATCCCATGCAATGTTTTTCAGTTAGTGTCACCGAGCTCAATCAGATTCCATATTCTGAAAGCCTGCTTTGGAGCTGGAGACAACAGCATTGCTTGTAGCAGAGTGAGGATTTTGCTCTTCTTACAAAACTCTCTGCTGGGGAGTCATATCAAAGATGCTCTTTCCGAGGATCTTGCTGAATGGTGCTTCAAACGGCAGCCTGCAATAAGAAGTGAGTAAGATGCTATTACCTGAACATTTCACATCCATTTGCCATCTCCCCCATCACTGGGGAAATCTTTCCGAGATGCTGCACGTACAGCTGCCTGTTGCTTTCAAAGCCGGCGCTTCTCGATTTGCTGGAAGTGCTTTTTAGACAAGTTGAAAGGATGTTCAAGTGCGCCTGCTGCTAGTGCCGTGTTTGGGCTCAGTAGGAATGGCACAGTTGAGCCAAAACAAATACAAACCTCTTGCTGGCAGATCAAAGTGAGACCTTCCCTGCAAGAGCAACACCATTATTCTCCTGTTTGCTCCGGCGGATGCATTTATCTCTGTACTATGATAACATTTGAAACCTGCAACCCAACCATCAATCTGCAACATGTGCCCAGGTGTAACCATATCCCTTCAAAGCATTTGGTTCACAGTCCAGTAAGTAAGATAGATTAATCGCCTGTTAACATGTTGGCTTGTGCAAAATGAAGCCAGAGATCGTAAGAGGAAGATTGCCTCATGAGTAATGTAAAAATCACTTCTGCCTATCTGGAAGCTCTGTTCACGAGCTGGGTTGCTCCAGAGCAAAAGCATCCAAAATCGGCCACTGGGAAGCAAATATCTGCATCATTTTCATTTACGGCCTCAGCTTGTCTGAAATGATTTTGAACTATTTGTTTGTTTATTGAAATTTATATTCTGCCCATCCCACAAAAAACAGGCTCAGGGTAGGTTAGAATATTAAATCTGATCCCAGATACCCAGCAAGTTGGGGACCCCTTCAAATCGGTAGGGAAGGGCAAATGTGGTTCGGAAGTTCGGAGTTCATCCCGAACTCGGCCTGTTCGGATAACCGAACCCGAACATGAACTGACCAAATCGAACTCTATTCCGAATACCGAAACGACCAAACAGTTCAGTCAGTTTGGATCGCGTTCGGTTGAGTTTGGGTTGCAAAAATGTGTCGCAGGAAGGCAAAACGTGACAGGGAGGGGGAGTCAGCTGAGGAGCAGACTTCCAGGCACCAGGGGTGGAGAGGCTTGGAGTAGCAGCCAGCCTGCCCAATCACCATCCCTTTTCACCTCAGACCACTGGCTTCGCAGTCTGCGATTGGCCACGGGCTAGG
>QEPC01006333.1:663416-698020 GCA_003113815.1 Sphenodon punctatus
TATATATATATATATATATATTAGATTAAAAATTTAAATAAAAAAAATAAAATAAAAAAAACCACTATAAAAACATTATTTTGGAGGGAGAAATGGAGAAGGGAAGGAGAGGTCAGTCTCATTCCATAGGGGAGGCAATGGGGCATGTGCCAGAAGTGGAAGGGGCCATGCCAGGGGAGTGGCAGCAGGCATCATCAGTAGCCCGAGCACATCACCACACCCCAAACTCAGCAGGCCTCCTTTAGGGCAACAGGCTTCAGCAGCTCAACATCACCTCCTGGCAGTGCCCTCCTCCACTGCCAAGCAGGACACTGAAAGGTCTGTATGACTTGAGGCTGCATCTGTCTCTGCTGCTGGTGGTTCTGGAACAGGTTCTGGGGCTGCTTGTTATGTTCCTCCAGCGCCACAAATATCCCCCACTGTTGAAGCAATCCCCAGTAGTCCAGAGCTGGTGGATCCCACCCCAGCTGCTCTTCCGTGCTGCTCTTCAGTGAGGAAGAGGCAGACACTACTGCTGCAGAGGAGATGTCTGCAGTTGAGGTGATGGCTGAGCCTCCTCCCAGAGCTGTGTTGCCAGAGCCACCAAGTTCTCCCCCTCCCAGCAGCGCTGGCAGCAGAACGTCACCTGGGGCGGGCCAGAAGGCAGGAGGGGAATCCTCAGTCTGGGAACATTTTAAGCTGGTGCGAGCCAATGATCCCAGAGAGGTGCAGTGCACTTTGTGCAATAAGCTGGTGAAGCATGGGCAGGTGCTCGCCAACCTTGGGACAACTGCAATGGCAAGGCGCCCCAAGGCATGCCACAGTGCTCTGATGGTAAGCGGGAAGGCAGGGGAAGTGGATGTCAGCGGGTTCCCGACTACAGTCGCCCGACTCCTTCAGCGGGCAAGTGTCCTGCACCAACTATTGCTGCCTCTAGCAGCAGGAGCAGTATGGGGACAGAACAGCAGCAGGAGTCTCGCCAGCAGTGTCAGTCAGCTATGGAGGAGCTGGGGTGGGGGCAGCTGCCAAGGCCATCGGGTGTTAGAGGATGGCGTAGCTTCTTTCAGGAGAAAGCCAAGCACCTGTTGGCTGAGATGATTGCGCTGGATGGGCAGCCCTTCTCTATCGTAGAGGACAAGGACTTCCAGGGGCTGATTGGATTCCTGGCCCCCAGTTTAAGCTGCCTTCCCGCTCCACCCTTAGTCAGACTGTGGTGCCACAGCTGTACAGGGATTTAAAGGAGCGAGTGAGGGAGCAACTGGCAGGGACTGGGGGGGGCCACGGTCCACTTCACCACTGACCTATAGTCCTCCAGGAATGCCCAGCATGCCTACCTGGCAGTGACTGCACACTGGTGGTAGGACCCAGAGGCAGTGCTTGGCAGTGGCAGGAGGGGTCCTGAAGCAGGGTACAGGTGAACCCTGCTTCAGGCACAAGTCATGAACAGCTCCCACACCTCTAGGAACCTTGAGGCAACTGTGGCCACCATGGTGAGGGAGTGGGTCATGCCAGGCATGGCCTTCACAAAAGTCATGGACAATGCAGCCAATATACTCAGGCAGTCCATGACGGGGGCTTCACAAGAATCCCTTGTGCCGCACACACCCTCCATCTCATGGTGAAGGATGCTCTGGGCTTGGGGGATAAGGGGATTGGGCCAGGCACCCTTAGCTCCCTGGTCGACCAGGGGAGGAAGCTGGCGGGGTTCTTCAATAGGAGCATGAAGGGCAGCAAGTTCCTCCAGGAGAAGCAGACTGAGTAAGGGTCCCCGGTGCACCAGCTCATTCAGGATGTCTCCACCAGGTGAAATTCCACCTTCCTGATGCTCGAGCGACTTCTTGAGCAGAAAGACGCCCTGCATCAGTTGGAACTGGAGACAGACATTGAGGCACCTCCAGGGTACAATGGGGAGGAATGGGAGATTCTCGCTCAGATGGTCTTCATCCTGAGACCGTTCCTGGCCATGACAGAGACCGTGAGCACCTCCATCGCCACCCTCAGCCAGGTGACCCCACTGGTCCATAGTCTCCAGAGGAGCCTGGATGAGATTTTTGGGGGGCAGGATTGTGGTCCTCCGGGCAGGAAGATCTCCGATGAGGAGCTTGACCTGGCATGAAAGGTGAAGGCAGGGCTGAGTGTTCACTTTGATGAGCTCCTGCACCAGAGGAATATGTCCTGGCAACCATGCTGGACCCCAGGATCAAGGGAAGCATGGCAAGTGAGACAGCGGTCTATGACCTCCGTAAGGGTGCGTTGGTGCAGAGGGTCTGGCAGGCAGAGCGGTCCATGCAGCAGGATGCCCCTGGGGATGGTGGGAGTGGGAGCAGTGACCCCTTCCAGTCAGCTGGGTCTATCCCTGCCCCCAGCTGTAGCGGCAGCAGCAGCAGCAGCAGCAGCAGCAGCAGCAGCAGCAGCAGCAGCAGCAGCAGCAGCAGGATGAGCAGCAGAAGCAGGACCACTACTAGTGTCAGCAGCTCCTCCTGTGTGCAGGCCACTCTAGGGAGCATGGGGCCCAGAACAAAAGGGCAAGCAGCATGGCTGAGGGCTGTGGGGCAGGTGGTGCCCACCCAAAGCTACCAGACGGAATATGATGGTGCCTCAGCAGCAGTGGAGACCTACCTGGAGGAGGAGCCATACATAGATCCTGGCAGCGATCCCTTGGTCTACTGTGCCAGCAAGGCCAACGTGTGGCCGGCCCTGTCGAAAGTGGCCAAGGGTATCCTGTCCTGCCCACCAACCAGTGTCCCCAGCGAGCGGGTGTTCTCTGTGGTGGGGGACATTTGCTCCCTGCACTGCCTGAGACTGGGGGCCAAGTTGGTGGAGAAGTTGTTGTTCCTAAAGGTGAACTTTCTGCTGCTGAGATTCCCCGAACTGCTTCTGGACAAGGAGTGATGGTGCAGTGGCACACGCCATCCCATGCCAGGGACAGTCAGGACGGGGTTCCTCCTCCTCAATCTGGGCTAGTTTGGAAATTCAGTTTGGTTTGAAATTCGAATTCGGTTCGGAAGTTTGGTTCGGTCAACCAAACAGACCGAGTTCGGTCCAAACTCCGAACTTCCAAACTGCGTTCGCCCATCCCTATTGCTGCCTTCATTCAACAGAAATATCAACATGGCTGAGTTACCCAATGTATCAACAATGATGTTAGAAGCAGAACACTCCTAGTAGCGAGGAACCCCAGCTATGAGGTAGTCGTCAGGTGACCATTAGAACCAAGGGGAGAGGTCACTTCAGGTCAGAGGGCTCCCATTCCCGGGTATCTTGCGGCTGAGCCACAGCCAATGTTTTCTAGGCCTTTTCAATTTCATCTTGGCAACAAAAAGAGCTGTGACATTTAATCTTTAAAAAAACAAACAAAAAACCCCCAACAACCCCAAAGGTATCAGCACAAACTGTTGTCTCTTTCTAAAGTGTTTTATGTCACGGGACACAGATTGCAGATGAAAATGAAGAGATGGTGTCTTATTTATTTAATCTCTTCAGTAAACAAGCTTCATTTTAAAGGGCCTTTCTTCTGCGTTCTAAGGTTAAGCAGAAATAATGCTCCCAGAGAACTGTGATCCCAGAGAGCTGAGTATAGCTGAAATGGGTACTTCATTTGTTTTTTGCTGGTAATTCTCTCATTTTCAGGTCCTGAATTGGGTATCTCATGAAACAGCACCTGGCTTCCTTTTGCACGAGTTGAACCTATCTCAGCTTCCCCACTAGCGGTGTGTAGCAGGCACATTGTTTGTTCTCATTTTTGTTTTTGTTTACAAAAAAACCCTTTAATTTCAGGGGGTTTCGTAGAGGAAAATGTCACGTTTTGTGTTTTCCTTTTATTTTTAAAATGTTTATTAAATATAAACAAAATTAAAAATCACTGTGCATGCACAAAATGGCCATCAGACCATTCTGCACATGCACAGCTCTTTCCCAAAACGGTGCCGGCAGCATCAGCACAGAATTCCCCATGCGCAGAATGACTGCCCTTTTTACCAAATGATGCCAATGCTGTCAGCACCCTTTGGGGAAAGGGCGTATGCATGTGCACAACAGCCCAGTGGCCATTTTGTTAATGTTCCGGTTTTTTATATTTTATTTTGCTAACAAAATTGGCTAGGAGTTATCAGTCAGAAAGAGGATCTGGGGGTGGTTGTGGACAATACAATGAAATCCACAGCGCAGTGTGCAGCAGCAGTCAAAAAAGCAAATGTTAGGAATTATTCAGAAGGGGATAGAGAATAAAACTGGTGAGGTCATAATGCTTCTATACAAATCAATCATGCGACCAAACCTTGAATATTGTGTGCAGTTCTGGTCGCCCCATCTCAAAAAAGACATAGCAGACTAGAAAAGGTACAGAGAAGGGCAACAAAAATGTTCAAGGGCATGGAAGGGCTCACGCATGAAGAGAGGCTTGGTAGGTTGGGGCTCTTCAGCTTGGAGAAGAGATGACAGAGGAGATTTGATAGAGGTCTATAAAATCATGAGGGGGTGGAACTAATAAACAAAGAGCAGTTATTTACCCTCTCAGCTAGTACTAGAACTAGGGGACACTCCATGAAACTCATGGGTGACAAGTTTAAAACAAATAAATGAAAATATTTTTTTGCTCAGCATATAATTGGGTTGTGGAATCTACTGCCAGAGGTTGTGGTAAGGGCCAGTACTATAGCTGAGTTTAAAAGAGGTTTGGACAAGTTTCTGGAAGATCGGTCCATTAGCAGCGATTAGCCAGACAGGATCAGGGAACATGACGGGACCTGGGGGAAAACAAAAGAGAATAGATCCCCCATTGTGACCTGTTAGGTGCTTCTCCCAAACCACCGTGATTGTCCACTGTCGGAGACAGGATGCTGGGCTAGATGGACCATTGGTCTGACCCAGTATGGCTGTTCTTATGTTTGTTTGTTTTCAATTTTCATCCATTTTCATTACCCTGGCCTCTTGTTTTTGCTGTTTAATTATTAAAATGAATAGGGAATCGGGTTTTTTAGTTATTAAGTGAAACAGAAACCAATTGCACACCCCTACTACCCACAAGGGCAGCAGCGCAGGGACCTTGAGGTGCTCAGCTAGAGCTGAAATTGGTACTTATTTTAGTATCCATAGGTAATGCCCAATTTTTCAGGTACTGCATCAGGTACCCAACGGGTTAGGCATGTACCAATCAGATACTCAGAAACCCACAAATTCAGTAACTTCCAGTACCAATTTTTTTATTTTCTGTTCTTTGTGTGTTGCTCTGGGGAGAGCAGAATCCTCCCCTCCTTCCCCCACCTCAGGTTTGTCCCTGTTCTCCTGAGAAGGCGGGGCCCGGTAGGAAGGTCTGGGTTTGTGTGTCTTGTGGGTGGTGGGGGAAAGTCATGCTCCTGGAGCATTGCCATCACAACCCTCTTTTCAGTGCAAAAGGAAGCCAGGTGCCATTTTATGGCTGTCTTGTTGGTAGTACAGCCTGATGGTGGTGGTAGTGGTGAAACGGGACAGCGGGCATCTAAACGCCGATCCATCTGTTCTTATATTTTATTTATTTTTTATTTCATGACATTTTTATGCCACCCCCTCATGTCCATGGTATCTTGGGGCGGCTAACAACACGATAAAACAATAAAATACATTAAAACCAACATCACTTTTAAAAAATTTAAAACCTCCCCAACCCTAACCCCACCCTCCAATCACCCAAATTCCCCACCCCACTAATCCCCCCAATTTACCCCTCCCTCCCCCCCTCCCCTACCAATACTAGCACCTTGAACTTGGCTTGGTACACTATAGGCAGCCAGTGCAGAGAATGGAGTATTGGTGTAATGTGCTCACAGCGTCCCGACCCGTAAGGAGACGGGCCACCGCATTCTGCACCAGCTGCAGCCTTTGAACCAATATCAAGTAAAGCCCCACGTACAGCATTGCAGTAGTCAAGTCTTGAGGTAACGAAGCCATGGATGAGAGTGGCCAGGTCGGGTCTGGAGATGTATGGGCACAGCCTCCGCACCAGTTACAGCTGGTGGAAGGCGGCTTTAGCCACCACCTCCACCTGCCGATCGAGGCGGATGTCCGCATCGAAAATCACCCCCAGACTCCGTACATGTGCTGTCCCCTCCCTTTGGACCCTCAGTGCAAGTTGCTACCAGAAACCCTACAAGTTGGACATCTTAGGGTGTCTTTAGACATAACGCTGTTCAGTGTTCTGTAACACAGTGTCCTACCGTTAGAGTGTTTAGACATACCGTCAACACAGTGTTCACCCCAAACACTGGAAGTGAATGGTTCCAGGGCTTGACAGTTTAATCAGTGTTTGGGGTGAACACTGTGTTGGTGGTATGTCTAAACACTCTAACGGTAGGACGGTGGGTGAAAACTGTGGGTGAAAACAGACATGACGCTAACCACCCTTTAACCACCCTTGGTGGTTATTTATGCATGTTGCAGGGCTGCATAGGGCACCAATACAGCCCTGCAACATGCATAAATAACCACCAAGGGTGGTTAAAGGGTGGTTAGCGTCATGTCTGTTTTCACCCTGTGTTACAGAGCACTGAACAGCGTTATGTCTAAAGACACCCTTAGGGGTTAAAGTTGAAGAAGGCTATCCTATTTATGGGCTTGGCTGTATTGAAGACTAGAACCTGAGCCTTCCCATTTTACTTAAGTACTTATGTCCTGGACTCATTTTATTGGGGTGGGTGGGATGTTATCCTCCCTGAACTGTTGTATTGGTCTATAGAGTGTGGCTTTTAAAACCCACATTTCCATCTCCTTCCCTCCTTCTGTGATGTGTTGACAACAGGTCAATATATAATAATAATAATTAATAATAAAATTTATTAGTTAAGTCATGATAGGTTGAGACTTAAAGCATACAGAAGAAGACTTAAAAGATTCATATGAAGATGATAACAGTGGCGGATCACAAGCCATTGTAACCATATATAAATTAATTCATAATAAATTTCCGGAACTGAGGAAACAAAAAAGACAAAACAAATCAACATAACAGAGCAAACAAATACAACACAGAAATAATAACCTAAAACTAAAATGGGTAAGATGGATAATGGGGAATCCCCATCAACAGAGTGCACCCCTACACTTAAAGAGCATTTTTATTTGTTTTGGTCAAGGCGAGACCCATTTTGGCGAAATTTCGGATACAGTCCACATCTTTAAACAAAGCCAAAAAAGTTAATAATTGTCAGGGGGAACCAGTAAATTTTGTTCTTTAACACTGGAAACAAAGATTTCTAGCAATAAACATCGGTATACAGGCAGTGAAATAAAAGATATAACAGATCTTCAGTTTATACCAAATTGCAACTGCACAGTTTAAGGGAATATGGAAGCCCTTTCCGTCTCCCAGAGCATCACCCTAGAAGGAATAAGGTCAAATCTGAGAAGAGTTAAAGCTTTTCTCAGGACCGAATTATCCAAAACCATCAGATAGAGTTCCATCCCAGGGGCTTTTTAAAAAGCTGATAAAGTGGAACCGATTTCAGATTGGCAATTTTCCTCATATCCACTGCGATGGCCAGATCTTCCAACTGTCTAGAGATCAAAGATTTAATCTTAAGATTGGACATAATTGCCAATGCCTCCATAAGATTTCAGGTCAATATATGTCATGGGGGAGATTCCAGTCTTTTCTAGGCCTTTTATCTGGCTGTCAGTTTAACCCCAACCACGTGCAATGACTAGGACTCATCTCCTTACGTCTCCAAGTATTTTCTTAATGGATGAAGATAGAGGTAAACTAATTAACTGAAGAACTGAAGGGAAACTGATCCCTAATCGTGTAACAGAGTTGTCTCTTTTAATTAATTTAGGCAGCGTGCTGGAATCCAAGCTGTGAGCGAGAATTGACGTGCTTAACCACTTACTGCCATTTTTTTTATTCCAAGAGACTAATCACGGCGGTTTCTGCTATCAACTTCATTCATGATTTCATGCTGTCTTAGATGACCTTGGAGGTGTCTTCCAGTCCTCAAATTCTATTATTCTCTTATGTCATTCTGAGATTCAATCAATCAATCAACCTTTTATTTGTACCCCGCACTCTCTCGCCTACGGCAATTCGAGGCAGCTTCAGGTGAAATTATACACTGCAAATGTCTTCATTCTTCCCGTCCTGCCTGCTGTTTCATAGATCAGACCAGGAGCATAGGAATAAATAAGTAACTCAATGCAATAGATCTTTTTACCTTCACAAATCTGCTTCCACATCCACTTTCCTGCTCCCAGTATAAGGACTGTCAGGCAGTTCCTTTCCAAATGATTGCTGTTGTTGAAGGTTTCTGTGTTACTGTGTTTTTGGATGGGATGTTTGTTCAACAGTTTTCAAGATCAATCGTCTGAGACCTGTGCGCACCTCTGCTATTGATTCCCATGGAAACGGGGACCCGTTACACACAGGTGGGACGACGCCTCCCTGCTCAGAAAAAGCCAAAGCGTGAAGTCGAAAGGCTCAGCTGTGCCGCTTCCAGGCAGTGAGAGGAGAAGGGAGCAGTCCAGTGTGAGGTCAATCATCCTGGGGACTGAGAGTGGAGAGAGCAGGGGGCTTGAAGGTGCTCACCCCCCTACCATTTCTCAGATGTCTTTGAGCTGGTGTTCAATGGCTGACTCCCCCCCCCAACTCCCCCCCAGTTGTTTGTCAAGGGAAACACACAGCTGGCCTTTGAAACATACAAGCCCCAGATCAGACCATTGTGGAGCTGGGCTCTGCAGTGGTCCCAGCTTGGGCCTGTCGTTTTCAAAGACCGGCCGACAGGTTCAAGCAGCCCGCTGANCACTCCCTCAACCTGCCGCAGTCATTTAAAAAACTTTTCACCAAGACATCGCACCAGGACCAAGATTTCCCCAGCTGTGAGCATTTTTGCAAGTAGCAAAATCACTGCTCGTTTCAGCCCTGGTTTTAATATTTCTTATATGCAGCATGAAAAATGTTTTAGGATATTTTTGACACCACATGTTGGAATCAAATTGTTTCCCACGTTCCATTTTTTTCCCCAGGTTTTGAACTCAGTTTTGAAATCTGATTTTTATTTCTAGCAGCAATTAAAAAGGCTGTCTCCAAATTTGAAATTTTCATGTTTGGGAGCCAGTCTGGTGTAGTGGATAAGGTGCTGGACTTGGATCTCGGAGACCAAGGGTCAAATCTCACCCTAGCCAATGAACTCACAGTGTGGGCTTGGGAAAGTCACAACCTCTCGGCCTCAGATCCCCATCTGTAAAATGGGCATGTATGTCTGTCTCTCCCTGTGTGTTCCCCTCATCCTTGTCTATCTTAGATTGTAAGCCTACTGGGGCAGGGACCTGTCTGTCTCTGACAATCTGTGACTGTAAAACGCTGTGTACAGCTAGTAGCGCTACAGAAATGACTAGGCATAGTAGAGTGGGAGTAGACAAAATATGAACCAGCTTTGGCTTCATTCTTTTCATGATTGTGTTAACTGTGCAGGGCAAATGGACTTCAAATCTAATTGGCTACCTGTGCGTTATCTCTGATCATGACTAGGGTCGGACTGTGTGGGCACAGAATTGCTATTCCCTGACAGTCCCTGATGTTTGAAGCCCTTGACGAGGCCTTGTAAATTACAGGGTGGGACTCCAGGAGGAATTTCTGATTTGGATATTTCGGTTTCGGTTCTTTAATAATTTCAGATCTTGATTCAGGTTTGGATTAATTTGCATGTGTTTCTCCCCACTGAAGTAAATGGGAACAAACCGTAACATTAAGGTTCCAAAACTAAAAATCAATGTAAAAGCTCTGAATCACCCAGAACCGAAAAAGATCTGAATTTTCGGATAGAATCGAATCGGCCATTTTCAGGCTGATTCATTTCTATCCAAACTCGAAATGCCCATCCCTATTAATTTCCATTGGTCGCCAACATCCCTAGGAATCCGAGAATTATATTGTAGGTTTTGTTCCTCCGTGACTATGGCCACAGATACCAGTGCCCTTTTGGGCTCGGCGGGTAGTGGGGTAATTTGGGCTAAAAGGTTGGAGGGATGCTGAATCTTTTTACCCATGAAAGCCCTGCTTCCATGACACTAGAATTGTAGGGTAGGTCCAAGGAGGAACGCCTCCATGGCCGTTTGTGCACACTAGGGGAAACAGTAGAAGGACAAGCCCACCTGATCTATCATATCCCTAGCAAGCTCATAAGTTGTTTGAGACCTACCCTCCTTTTGTCCCTTCTCTTCCACCAGTTTGAGTTTCTGGTGTGGAGAGTGGCTCCAGGAGCATCCTGAGGCACCCTTCTTGGACCTTCAGCCTGAGAGGGAAGTCTGAGGTGGCCATGGCTTCTCAGGCAGCTCTGGAGAAGGGAAGAGGAAGCTCATGCTACTGGGGGGCGGGGGGGGGGGGCACCCAAAACAGCAGGACTTGTGTCTTTCACTCCCTACTCCCAGAAGAAGATGAAAAGAAATTGACTGTGGGAATGAGGCTATTGCAGAGTTGAAATGGGTACGGTGTTTTGTTTTGGTTATAACTATTTTAAATAAATAAAACAAAACACATTAGAAACAAAAATGATTTAATTTAAACAAATGTCATTTGGTTATTCCTTTGTTTTCATTACCCTAGTTCCGAAAACAAATGGGAGGCTCCATTTACTTCCAGATCTAATTAAAATGAAATGAATTTCATATCCCCCAGTATCTGTGAGTTTGTACAAGCTGAGTCCATTGCCAAGGAGAGATTCATGGTAAACAAGTAGAGATGGGGATTTCAGTTTCGGATAGAACCGAAAGTCAATGGGGACAAACCGCAACGTTAAAAATCCAACCCAAAAATCAGTGCAAAAGATCCCAAACAAGAACTGAAATACATGAGAACCAAAACTGAAAGTAACCAAAACTGAAATTTTGTCCAGAGTCCCACCCCTAGTAAACAGGGGACCACACAGCATTGAAAACGGTAAAAAAAACCATGGCTCATATGGACATCTGAGAGACCAGAGCTTGATTAAGCAGGAAACTATAACCACTTGCACACAAGACAGGAGGAGAGGGGAAATGCTGTGAGCAGAAATCACATGGGGGGAATTGTGTGCGGTTTCACTCGTGTGCAGTGGCGTTTAGCCCATTTCTGCCATTATTTCAGTGACGGGAGACAGGGCTGGATTTTCAGTCCTGCCTCCTGTCACTGAAATCATGGTAGAAATGGGCTACTCATGTGAAAAACCCCACAAGCAGAACTTTACGTGATCAACCTGACGTGATTTCAGCTCAAGGCAGTTTCCTCCCCTCCTCTCTCACATGCATGCGGCCTGAGGCACAGATGCACTGGAAGGGAGCAAGCTGGGGAAAAACAGTTACAAGAACAAATAGAGAATATGTTTGATTGGAGCTGCTTGTTTTTCTCCACTAGGGTTGGTTCAAAACAACCCTTCCCTTTTCATGAAATAGTTCAGCAAAAACAGAAGGGCTGTTGAAATTTCGACCGGCATTCCAATCAATCAAAAGTTTCAGTCAGAATTCTGAACTAATGATTTGCACACATGCAAAATGGCTACCGTAGTACTGCGCAGACACAAAACGACAGCTGCCAAACAACAAAATGGCAGTGCCCATACATCAGTTCAGCTGCTGCCATTTTATTGTATGGTGGATTCCATTTGCTGCATGCACAGTGCTATAGCTGCCATTTTGGGCATGCACCCATAGTGCTGCGAAAAAGACAATGGAATTTTTGATCAATCTGGTGGGACAACCTTTCATTCCGGGTCAACTGAGGCAAGCAGATTCCATCAGAAACTGAATCCTGTTCAAGACGGATTCCATCAGAAACTGAATCCTGTTGAAGACAGAACATCAGCCCTAATCTCCACAGCTGGAAGAAATGTTTGTGCTAGCTTCACCCCTCCCTCAGCAAATGATTTGATCTATGACATAGGCAAGAGACAATAGAGATGATAAGATGCCTTTTCCTGGGTTAGCTTCTGTTGGCCGGTTGCTAGCTTCCACATGTCACAGAGTAGGTATGAGAAGTCTATGAACTTGAACTAAATACCAAGCAAAGAGGTTTGATTAGCATGTTGTAGCAAATAGTCTCTTCAAGTGATTAGGGTCAGACCCTATAAGTGGCAAGCCTGGGAGGTAGATGCAATGGGGGGGGGGGGGGGAAGTTACTAGCAGATTAAACTCTTGTGAGACAAGAGAAAATAAACAGGTATTTAGCATTTGCATTCCCCAATCAGATTGACTTACACAGACCCTGGTGGAATTATCCCCCATGAGATAATAATTTGGGAACAGAACCTTCACAATATCTCCTGGCAAGGAGTTCCAAAGGTTAATTGTGCATGTGGTGAGAAAAGTACATCCTGTTGTATTAAACCTGGTGCTACTGATAATATAAAAATATGGAACAGACATTGAAATTATCAATATTATTACGGTATAATTATTGTTACGAGCCTCTGTCCTATTATTCCCCCTTTATCTACGTGGAAGGGCATTAAGTAGGACTGAAATGAGTACCCCCGTACTACCTGCAAAAACAGGTATATCCATCAAACATTTGGGTATTGATTGGTACTTGATTAGTGCTCTATTCAAGTACCTGATATCTTGACTAGGCCTGAAGGGAGAGCAGGTGCTCTCGTTCCATCAGAAAATACCGACCTTTCTAAGTGAGGAGGAAATCTACTGACATTTTTTACATTTTCAATGATTTTCTGCATTTGTCTGCCATTTCAGTAATTTCCAGTAATATCTGGTAGTTTTCAATAATTTTCAGTAATTTTTGGTAATTTCCGAAATTACTGATAATACTGGAAATTACAGAAAAATACAAATAATACCGGAAATTACCAAAATGGCAGAAAATAGTGGAAAATCACAAAAAATGTCAAGAATGCCGATAGATTTCCTACTCATGCAAATG
This sequence comes from Sphenodon punctatus, assembly GCA_003113815.1. Classification (NCBI taxonomy): domain Eukaryota; kingdom Metazoa; phylum Chordata; class Lepidosauria; order Sphenodontia; family Sphenodontidae; genus Sphenodon; species Sphenodon punctatus. The sequence continues at coordinate 676,267 of QEPC01006333.1, forward strand.
AAGGCGAAAAAGTTGTTTCCCTCAGAAACAGCACTTGCAGAAATTGTTTGTTTCAGCTCTAGGCTTGACTTCTAGTCCCAGAATATCAGTAGGACTGAAAGGAGAAATCCAGGCTAGTGCGTCAAAACAGGGCATTTGCCTCCATTCATGCAACACAAAAATGTACCAGCCTTCTTGCTGTTGTTGCCATTTTCTGTTATTTTCTCGAAGTTGAACTGGGCTGCTCTGGGGTTGGTCCCAAGCTTTGTGTGTGCCCCTTGTATGTTCATGGGGGCTGTAGAGATGCAAATGTGCCAGCTAAGTGTCGGGAAAGTGTTGGAAATTGACATAAAAGTGCTGAAAACTGCCGTAGAATTCTCGGAAGGTGATGAAAAGTCCAAGAAAGTGACGAAAATGATAAAGAACGGTATAAGCGTGGACTCACTGGAAAGTGACAAAGGGGCTGATTCCATGGGCCAAAGAATCCGCTCACAACCTGTGCACCCAGAGCTGAGACATTATGCCACATAGAATCCACACGAATCCCATGCGCAGGGGGTTGGGATTGCGGTCAAAGTACAAACGGACACTTGCAAACATTCCCGAAAGGTCGGTACTTCCCTGTGGAATGGGAACATTTGCTTTCAGCCCAGCTCTAGATATCAGTACTAATTTTTTTTCCATCCTGATTTACTGATGCGGTAACCAGAAAAGGAATAAATTGGGACTAGGAACTAAGATTCTCAGACTAACAAGTACCTGATCAGTAACCGGGTGGCCTGGCAGATACCTGACACAGTGCTAAAAAATGCATGTATTTGCCAGGAGTACAAAATTAAGTACCCATTTCAGCTCTAATAATTGAATGAACCTCTTTCCTTATATAAAAGCTATAAGCATGGAGAACGATCTCATTTGAGGTGGACTGATCAGAACTGCACTCACTATTCTAAGGGGTTGGTGCTCAATGGATTTGCATAATGTCTTTATTTTTTTTTATTATGATGATTTTTAAGGAGGAGTGGTCTGTGCGGAGGTACCCAGTGAAATCCATACTGAGTATCGAGGGTCTCCACCTTGTGTTTGATTTGGCAGGTAACAGTTTGGGAGTGCTGCTTGTATACCGTGCACTTGTCTGTGCAGCAGCCTCCCTGCATGCTCTGGCAGAGATGGTATCAGGGGTGGTGTTGCGGTCCCCAAAGACATTTGTCTTGGGAGACTTCAACATTCACACCGACACTGACCTTGGGGGAGCGAAGCATGAGTTCATGGCCGCCATGGCAACCATGCACCTGTCCCAGATGGTCATCGGTCTGACACATCAGAGGGGACATATCATAGACCTTGTGTTTTGCACTGGCCTTGAGGCAGGTGCTCCGTTAGTGGGGGAGATATCAGCTGTACCCTTATCATGGATGGATCATTACCTCCTGCAGGCCTCGCTCCTGGTGCATGTCTGCCCCCGGAAAGGTGTGAAACTGATTTGGATGGTTTGCCCCTGGAGGTTGATGGAACTGGAGTGGTTCCGGAATGCTCTGGGTGAGATACCTTCTGACCTTGACGACCATCTCATCGATGACCTCGTTGTGTTATGGAATAACTTGCAGACTGGGGCCATTGATCAGATGGCTCCTAGGCATCTGCTACCCAGGCGACAGCTCCGCAGACCTCCTTGGTTTTCTGAGGAACTGAGGGTGCTGAAACGAGAAGGGCGGCAAATGGCGATTGGAATGACGGTGGCATCGTTCTCGTGCTGAAGCCAACAGATTGCATCATAGAGGCAGTTTATGAGCCTATGCCATGGTTATGTGGGCAGCAAAGAAGGAGTTTTTTGCTGCCCTCATAGCATCCGCAAAATCCCATCCAGCGGAGCTTTTCCGGGTGGTGCAGGGGCTGGTCAGTTCAGCCTTCATCCACCTTGGGGTGGAGTCATCTTATGCTCGCTGTGACATGTTTGTGGATTATTTTGTGGATAAAATCACTCATATTCACCATGACTTTGATGTGGCACTTATTACACTACGAGAACTGGAGGTTATGGAAGCTCCGCCATGTCCTGTTTTATGGGATCAATTTCAGTTGATGACACCCGGCGATGCGGTGGATGTTCTTGGGGTGGTCAGAGCCACTTCTTGTGAATTAGATCCTTACCCATCCTGGCTAGTTAAGTCCTATAGGGAGATGAAGAGCCTTTTTCTGGCTGGGGTAGTCAACACCTCCCTTTGGGAGGGAAGAGTGCCGGGCTGTCTCAAGGGGGTGGTGGTGTGACATTTGCTGAAGAAACCATTGCTTGACACTGACTCCCCCGCCAACTATCAGCCTGTCTTTAACCTTCCCTTCTTAGGGAAGGTTATTGAATGGGCAGTGGCTCGGCAGCTGCAGGTGCATCGTGATTGCATCGGTTTTCTTGATCCCTCTCAGTCGGGATTTCATCCGGGGTATGGCACTGAGACTGCACTTGTGGCTTTAGTGGATGACCTCCACCAGGAATTAGACTGGGGTCGTTCGACCCTGTTTATTTTATTAGATCTATCAGTTGCATTTGATACCGTTGATCATGAGATGTTAGTAACATGCCTGCGGGACTGTGCAGGGGTGGGCAGGCCTGTTACGCTTTTTCCTGACCAGAAGAACCCATCAAGTGGTGCTTGGGGATTATTTTTCATCATTCCAAGACCTCTCGTGTGGAGTCCCTCAAGGTTCTGTTTTGTCCCCTCTCATGTTCAACCTCTCATGACACCCAACTGTACCTCTCATTTTCAACAAACCCAGGCCCAGCAGTCTTGGTGCTTACTCAGTGTCTGATGGCTGTGGGGGACTGGTTGAGGGCTAATTGACAGGCTGAATCCTGACAAGATGGAGGTGATGTTGATGGGTAAGATGATGGAGATGGTGGCTCCCATTATTGATGGGGTCTGGTCTCCATTGGTCTCTCATGTACATAGTCCGTGGGTGCTCCTTGACATGCAGCTCCGCCTGGATGTCCAGGTGGAGGCTGTGGCGAGGTGTGCTTTCCATAATTACATCTGGTGTGACGGCTTTGGCTGTATGTTTCAGACTTCGACCTGGCCACCTTCATCCATGTTTTCATCACCTCTAGATTGGACTACTGTAATGCACTCTATGTGGGGCTACCCATGGTGATGGCTCACAAATTACAGTTGGTGCAGAATGTGGCGGCCCATCTCCAGGAGGGACTGGGCCACCAGGAGCATATTACACCAGTGCTCCATTCTCTGCACTGGCTGCTGGTAATTTTCCGGACTCAATTCATAGTGTTGGTCTTGCCTTATAAAGCCCTAAATGAGCTAGGCCCAACCTATCTGCGGGACCGCCTCACTCCCCAGGTGCTGCATTGGCCCCTGCAGTCATCTAGGGGTGACCTACTCGAGGTCCCCTGGGTTTTCTGTGCTGGGTTTCTCCCCTCCACGCAGGGAGGGCATTCTCGGTGGCCGCACCACGGCTGTGGAACTCCTTTCCGGTGTGGGTCCGGTTGGCCTCAGATCTTCCCTCCTTTCAAAGAAGTTGTAAGACCTGGCTGTTCCACCAGGCATTTGGCAGGGGAGACGGCAGGGAAGATGGGTGATGGGGTGAAGGGTTGAAGGGTTGGGGTGGGGTTGGGTATTTTCCCTCCTTTTATGAATTGTTAATGTTTTAATTTATGTTTTTATGATTGTAAGCCGCCCCGAGCTGCCTGTGGCAGGAGGGGCGGGGAAATAAATAAATAAATGTATTTTCTATCCTTTTAACAATAATTCCCTTTGGCTGTTTCCGCAGACTTGGCTGTCTGGATGATCTCCTTGCTGGATGATGGCAGTTAATTTCGAGTCCAACTTTGACCCCAATCCGAAATTTGTGTGCTCACAGATGCAAAGGTTGCATGCAGGTTGCACACGATTTGGGTGCAATAGGGATGAAATGAGAATCAATTTGATTCTCATAAGAATCAAGAAGTCTTAGCAAGATCTCAAGACGATCTCGCGAATTGTGTGAGAATCTTGCTTAAAAAGAAAAAACAGCAACTGCTCATGCACAAAATAACTGCTGGACCATTTTTTGCATGCACAGCCCTTTTCCAAAATGGCGCTGGCAGCATTGCCACCATTTTGGAAATAGGATGTGAATTCGCAGAATGCTCTGGTAGCCATTTTGCGCAGTTGTTTTTCTTGTTTTCCCCCCTGGAATGGAGTTTGTGGCTGCGGGAAAAAAAGAGACCGAGACAGACAGAGAGACAACAGGAAGACACAGGATGCAAGACTTGGCAATCAGACGCAGTACATTCGTGGTTCTCTAGTAAGTAAATTGAGAAAATAATCTCAATCGAGAAACGGTCAAGAACTGGGACTTTTCTCAATTCTCGTGTGAATCGAGTTGAGAAGCTTGATTCTCAAGAAGAATTAAGAAAAGAATCAAGATCCTATTCCTTATGGAGAGGGTTGTGGGTGAGTGGTGTATGCACACTTTTGTGCAGTACGCAGGGTTTAGAATTGGGCTGCCTGTGTACGTGTGGTTAAGGTAATATTTTTTGCTGTGTGCCATCTTGCATGAATCATTGTTGAATTTCATCCGCCATTTTATTGCCAAGTTTTGCAAAATCCTTCTGTCACTTTTCATCACAGTCTGCTTTGGTCTTTTAACGGAATGGTTTTGTATTCTGTGTAAATTTTGTCACCTCACTTTTCATGATTCACTTTTCCAGATAATTATTGATTGTTTTAAACAGCACTGGTCTCACAGATCCCTGTGGCACTTGACTGCTTACTTCTCTCCATTGTACAAATTGATCCTTCAATTTCCCACCCTTTGCTTCTTATTATAACCAATTGCTGATCCATGAAGGGAATTTCCCTAATTTCCGTTGACTGCTCAGTTTTATTTAGGGGATCTTGGTTGAAGGTTTTCTTAACCCTAGGACACTGTATTGATTGTCGACGCAAGTGTACCAAGTTAGTTGTTCTGTTGTGTTTATCATTCAGTCCCTACCCTTTCTAAGAAAAATCATTGTGCTTTTTTCCACAGGGACAACGGGGCTGAGCAATTGTACTGTTTGTTCCCTGAGTCTTGTCAATAGTGATTTTGCTGTTTCCTGTCAGAGACCCATATCACATGAGGATGGAGACAAACATTTTGCTCCAGCAAGTAAATTGGGATTCATGCTAGCGCTCATGAAATTAAGACCTTCATCCTATGTTGACAAAATTGAGGTGTTTAAGTTAGAGATCATGAGAGGGTTCAGGGTGCGATGTCACCAATATGCTGATGATACTCAGCTGTACCTCTCCTTTTCAACTGACCCAGGTCCTTCTGTATTGTTACTTTCCCAGTGTCTGGAGGCCGTGGCAGATTGGATGTGGCAGAGCAGACTGAAGCTCAATCCCAATAAGATGGAGGTGATGGTGGTGGGCAGGGCGAGGCAAGTGCTGACTCCCCTTGTGGGCAGGGCGAGGGAGGCTGGGGTGGTGGTGGTCCGCCCTCCTGTAGCCCAGCAGGTTCGGAGTCTGGGAGTGTGTTTGGACTCAGACCTCCATCTGGATCAACAGGTGGAGTCGGAGGCTAAAGCCGTCTTCTGCCAGTTGTATCTAGTGCGGAGGCTGCGTCCATACATTTCCGGGCACCCTCATCTGGGCACCCTCACCCACGCCTTCATCACCTTGAGGCTAGACTACTGCAACATGCTCTACATGGGACTTCCCTTGACACTAGTCCAGAGGCTGCAGCTAATGCAGAATGCAGCGACCCGTCTCCTTACGGGGACAGGTCGGTGGGAGCACATAACACCTGTGCTCCGTACTCTGCACTGGCTGCCCATAGCGTATCGAGCCAGATTCAAGGTGTTAATGTTGGTCTATAAAGCCCTGAACAGTCTGGGCCACTCATACCTCAGGGACTGCCTCACCCTCCACGCCTCAGAGCAATCCCTCCAGTCCACTGGGGACTCCTTTCTGGAGGCCCCCCATGTAAAATGGGGGGCTACAATGGAGAGGGCGTTCTCGGTGGCTGGGCTGTGACTTTGGAACTCCCTTTCAGAGGAAGTCCACCTGGCCCCAGGTCTTCTGGCTTTTTGCTGAACCTGCAAGACCTGGCTGTTCACCCAGGCCTTTGGAGGGGAGGGTGGAGTAGTTGGCGGTAAATTTGGGTTTTAATATATTTTTAATATATTGTTGCTTTTTTAGTATTTTTATTGTATTTTAATGTATTTTTTGTTGTACGCTGCCCCGAGATTCCATAGGCATGAGTAGGGTGGCTAATAAATATAAATAAATAAATAAATAAGTTGCTAGCTTCTGGTCTTGGTCGATGATAAAAACATAAGAAATGCCATACTGAGTAAAACCAATGGTCCACCAAGCCCAACATCCTGTCTATGACAGTGGCCAATCCTGGTCACATGGGAGAAATACCAGCAATCACAATGGGAACTCCATTGGGGGAAAGCAATAACCTAGATCTGAAACGATTACCCACAAAAATGGATATACCCATCCAATTTCCCATACCCAAATTGACTTGAAAATATCAGATAGCAATCAGTGCCCAATTGTAACCTGATTCAGGTCCCAGAATGTCCTTGAAATGTCTTCCAGAATATTGTCTTCTGACACCAAGTTTTCAGTTTTCTGTCCCAATTTACTGATCGCTAACAAAATTGGTAATGGCAGTTATCAGTTTTTCTGGTGTCCGGGTACCCAATTCGTGATCAGAAATGGTGGTACCTGTAAATGTGGGTATTATCCCACATTTGGGTACAGCATCGGTGCCATTTTGGAAAAAGGCCTCACATGTGCAGAACAGTCTGGTGGAAGTCTGTAAACATAAGGATATCCCCATTCCTTGCTCCTGAGATTGTTTCCCAGATCTCTTTCCCCTACCTGGAGGCTACTCCTTCCTTCCGTCTTTCCCGGTGATCTCCTTCTCACACCACGAACTGTGAATGTTTATCCCTAACTGGTCAGCCGAACACCTCCCCAACTGCTCAGCTGATTCCTCCCAGCCTCAGCAGCTCACAGTCACCCTCCCTTCCTATACTGCAGTGGGGAGGGTTAGCTATCTAGGATCAATGACTGAAATTGCAGACTGGTGGTTTTTACATGCATTGGTGTGTTCTGGCGTGGTGGGTGGAGGTGTGTGTGTGTGTCCCTTTACATGGATACACACCCATCTCCACCCACTGGGCCTCCTCTGGTTTTCTGGAGGGCTCCGTGGGTGGAGATGGGTGGGTGATGGGTAGAGATGAGTGGAGGTGGGTATTGTGTGGGAGCATGCATGCACCCCCACTCATCACCTGCGGTGTTCACACGTGTGAACACCAGCTGCACCCCCATCCCCCCAGCCACCGTTGGCCATTTACATACCCCCACTGGCAAAACACACTCCCAGCGGGGTCGGAGTGGGAGTGTCCATGTAAAAACAGCCTGTAATTCCACTGACTGTAATCATTAGTGGCCTTGATGAAGTTCTAGCTCAGAGGCAGCCAAGAGGTAGTTCTTTATCTCCTGGTATATCACAAGCTAGTCTCCAGTAGATCATGGTATGGGGAGGGGGACCAGCTCCTCAGAGGTTGCCTTCAGGGAGGAGGTTTGAAGGAGCTTCTCCAGGGAGGATTTCGGAATAGGAGAGATCCTCCAGTGCAGCAGAGAAGGCCCTCAGTGAAGGGGAGCGCTCCTCTCCAATCCTGAGACCGGTTTCTGAGGTGGATTAGAGCTGGGAGCCAATGGGAGGGGTCCCAGCCTGTAGCGCTGGAGCCAGTGGGAGAGGTCCTGGTATATCACCTGAGGTTAATGTCTGCTTCAAATGGATTATTTGTGCCATTATGACCGGTGGATTCATGATGTTCCATAAGGAATCCTCAGCTGTGTGACCAAAGTCAGGGGATCCCTCTGGGGTTTTTTAATGGGACCGGAGACCTTTTTGTTGCTAGATCATTGGCTCATCTCCAACCCAGATCAGGAACCTAAAGTTGTCACCAGCTGTGCCGTACTGGCCATTATGAAATGAGATTGCTCTCTCTGGCCACTTCCTAGTAGGGCTCGACACTCCAGATTCTGATTAATCCGCTACTGTATGAAAACAGGATGTTACAGATTAATCCGTAGAATCTGAAATACATGATGGATCCATATTTATAGATGCGGATTTTCCCCCACCCCCATCCCCAGGGCCCTGGAGTCTATTTACCAGCTTTGTAGGGCTTGATCGAAGGTGAAGCCCTGGCGCTGCTGTGCGGTCTCCGGCAGGCTCCCTCACCATGGTGTCGTACCTGCTCCTTATCACACATGCATAAATGGCTGCCACCCTTAACCAAAAGGGGGGTCTGCAACCAAAATGACATCACTGCAGAGGAAAGTGGCCATTTTGCACAAGCGCAATCCAGAGGAGGGAGGACACTGCAGTGAGGGACCCTGCCACCCGCAAAGCAGCAGTGGTGCTTCAGTTAAGCCTTCTGAGGCTGTAAGTACCACTCTTGGGCCCTGAGAAATAGAGAAGGTTGGACCTATGGTCCTGGTGCTAGGCTAGGAATGGGACTTAGATTGTCTACAATTCGGTTTCTCATTGACTTAAATGGGAGAATTCGAATCTGTAATCCATAATTATTCCACAGATTACAAATCCGAATCCTTAATGGATCCAAATCCATAAATCAATCTGAATGCCCATCCCTGCTGCCTAGTACACACTAGACAGTTGTCCACAACCATAGCAGGCTCAATCGAACATCTTAATGAACAATTTTAATGTGTAGGTTATAGGGATGGGACTTTCGGTATCACTGAGAACAGAAAGTATCTGGTAATGGCCCTATTGGATTAATCCAATATCTAAATTGTTTTCTCGGTATCAGCAGCATTGGATTTTTTGCATTGGTTTTTTTAATTGGATATTTAACATTGCGGTTTTTCTCATTGAAGTCAATGGGGAAAACCATAATGTTAAAAATCCGATTTCGAGAGAACTGAGAGAAGAACCAATAAATGAAAAGTGATATAACTGAGATTTTGCCCAGAGTCCCTGTCAGGGTCACCCCCAGGCCCTGCCGCCGGGGGCATCACTGGCGGGGGGCATCGACTCGCCGAAGGGCTCAATCCCCTGTGCTTTCCCCAGATACGCTGATGCCAGTAGATGCCCCTGGTGTGTCACGTATTCCCGGGGATTCCCATCCGGCATCGCAACAACGCCAGATGCGGGGAACTCTCTCCCTGGCCCCCCAGAGTGCAGGGGTGGGGCCAGCACCATTACACTGCTTACTGCATCTGCAGGCACGCCAGGGAGGCCATGGCAGACAGTATAAAGGCCGGCGCTGTGAAGCACACAGCACCGGTGATCAGAGAAACTGGCCCCTTGCCATGAGAGCATTGTTGTGTGATATCCTGAGTTTGTCTGGAGTCCTTACCGAGCCCTCCTTCCTGTCCCCTTCCTGTACAGAGTAAACAAGTGACTGGAGTGGTGGAGTCCTGGTGTGCAATGAGTGTGTTATCCCTAGTGTTTCCCCCTTTGTATACGTGAGCTAGTAAGGGAGAGAGTGACTGAGTGCCTGTTTCCCTCCTCCCCCTCCAGGGTTCCGTCCGTCCCCTGCTGGCGTGTCTGGCTCCTTTCCCCTATCCCTGTGGTACCTGGGTCCTGCCCTTCTGATGCTCACATCTGGCACAAAGCTTCCCCTTCCCCATGGTGTGCAGAGTGTGTATGTGGTGGCTGAGAGGCGAAAAAGGGCACTCCAGTACCATCTCCTCGGCGCCCTACAATGATAGAGGCCTAATCTCTTGTAGATTCCAGGGCCACCACTCTATCCTGATGGGCACATTACCCCAGCACGTGACCTTAAAGCAGTGGTCGGAGTTACCCTCACCTCAACCCGCCTACGAGAGGGTGCTACCCTCCCCCAACGGTCCCTTGCTGTTTCCTCCCGTGTATGTTTTTCCCTTCCCCATGACAGTCCCACTCCTAGTAGGTTGTGTAGTAGAGCATGGTGGAGCATACTGATTCTAACCGAGCTTATACTGTAGTCCTCAACCAGTGTGCAAGAATCCTCATGCCCCATCCTCTCATGCCACTTGTTCTGGATGGCTGCCGAGGGTTGAGATTGGGAGAAGAGGGGCATGTCTTCTTGAAGCTTCCCTGCCTCCCTGGTTCATTCTTCCTGCTGCTTCCAGCCAATGCTACAGTTGTTGGGGCAACCCCTCCCAGCCATCGATACTGTGGCCACTGCTGCAATTGGATCCCCCCTCCCCCCTGCTGCTGCCTGACCACTGTGGTGCTGGATTTATTTTATTATTATTATTATTATTATTATTATTTATTATTTAAGGTAGTTGTAGTGGGTGCCGCTGGGACAGGAGCTGGTGCAGGGAAAGCTGCCCTTGGAAGAACTGCCCTTGGCTACATAGGAGCTTGTTGGCTTTCCTTCTCCCCCCTCAGGTATTTATACCAGGGATGGAGCCCTTGGACGCCAGCCGTGGGTGAAACCAAAGGGTGTTGGCCATTGCTGGGGCCGTTGGCGGGGGTGTGGTGGACATAGCCACTCCAGTCACCTTCTGTTGGTTTGGCAGCCATGTCATCCAGGAAGAAAGTTGGTGCCGGAGCTGGGGAAGATCTGTTGTGAGCACTGGGGTGTCGGCGGATGCCACAGCCTGAAGCTGTGAGCAGCGGGACGGCGTAATGAGGAGAACCTGATGGCGGCGAGAGCAGCAGGGCCAGGCCAGGCCCCACCAGGACTGTGAGTAGCCAGCCCCCTGTTCCATCTCCCCCCTTCCCTGGTTGGAGGTGGGGGCGGGACCAGCACTGCAGCAGTGACTTCCAGCCCGGGAGGGCCAAAGGTCACTCCCTCAAGTATAGGGAGCGTCCGGCGGCCATGCCGGGGGCCCGTGCCGAAGGGTCACGTCCAACGGGGCTTGCCCTTTGGGTGCCCTTCAGCTGGGTCCAGCGGTTGGGGACTGCAGATGGAGCTGGCATTGTCAGTATTTGGTGGGAGGGGGAGGGATATGTATTTGTAGCATGTGAGGGGACTCTCCCTCCTGGTGAGAGCAGGAGGGTAGATGGAGGGTCTCTCCCTGGTGGCAGCAGGGTGGAGAAGGAAAGTAGATATGGTTCTGATGTTGGGAGACTGTAATGTGAAAAGATTGATAGGGGTATTTTTGTATATTTATTGGGGATTGGATAGAATTTTTATATGTTAAATTGTTTGATTTAGAGGGTTGTATTGTTAATGATGATTTTGTATTAATTGTGGTGCATTGTGCACACTATGTATTGTTATAGATTATGTTGTACACCGCCTTGAGCCTTTTTGAATGGGAGAGTGTGAGATATAAATTAAAAATGGAAACGGATACATACTGTGGAGCTGGTGGTCCTTTAAGGCAGGGATGGGGAACCTCAGGCCTGGGGGTCAAATGCGGCCCACAGCAAGTTTGTATGTGGCCCCTTTCCAGTTCCTGGATCTGGACCTTGGATCCAATTCTTACCTCAAATCACCGAAAAACTGAGCTCAAGGGAAGGGAACAGAGATGGGGGTCATGCAAATAAGGAGAGGAGACCATTCCATGGCACACGTCCATCTGGGCCCTCGTTTTCTTGAGTGCATCTCTTAAGGACCCCTACCCCAACGTCTGATTTCAAAGTGGACCCCGGGAGGGAACAGGTTCCCCACCCTTGATGTAAGGGAATGAAGATGGCACCCAAACCAGAGCCAAGATGTCCATTAATGAAGGGCAGCCGGGCAAGGGTGTGGCAGAAGTCAGCTCACATAGCTAAAGCCAGAGGAAGAGCACTGGTGAGAGAGAACTTCTGGACACTGCAGAGTGAGCTGAGAGAGCCCGCAACAGTAGGCTGCTAAAGCTGGTGAGAAGCTGCGGAAAGCCTGGAACGGCTGAAGAGTAGTGTGTTGCAAGAGAGCTGAGGATAAAGAGACCTCGCCAGCCAGAAGAGCCCAGAAGGAGCGGAAGTGTGATCCCCTGGTGCTGCTGGAAACAAGGTGGGAAGCTGGCAAGGGGGAGTGGTTTGGGCTGTCCTTACTGGGCTGAGGTGAAGGACTTGGGAAAGGATCTGGTGCATTGGGTACACAGAGGGGTGAACTCCATGTCTAGCCAGGGTATTGCCTGGCATGGGGACCTGTCTAAGACTTTGTAGATGTGCTGGTGGTGGGTGGCACAAAGTAAATAAAGCAAAGCAGTGTTTAACCCATGTTTTTGGATCCACTTTGGGTGAGGATCCTGCGGGCACTTATCCCTGAGGGCTGGACCCTGTTACAGTGGGGTTTATTATTATTATTAATTATTATTATTATTATTATTATTATTATTATTATTATTATGTGCTGCAAGAGAGATTATTATTATTATTATTATTATTAATAATAATTAATAAATTTTAAAATGGTAGGTGTTGACCACCAAAAGGCTGAGAGCCATGTGTCTAGTACATGTCTTAAATTCATCACAAATACTCAACTTGTAATGTTTAAAGAGTACCACTCCCATATTCAGTGCAATGCAACTGAAGTGTATCATTACTGCCACATGGGCTCTACAACTTTGAACTTTCCTTTCCTTTCAGCTTTGGTCAAGCAGAAGTCAGGTTTGCTGTCGTTCAGAGCACCAGGTTTTTCGGATGGCGTGGGTGCTGATTGTGTTAGCTCTGAAGCAGTTGCACATTTGTTATCCACGGGCAATAACTGCATTTTTAGTAGACCTTTGGGTGTCTGATCGGTACCCAAGGAACAAGTCTGGAACCTGGTTAACTAAAAATACAGGCAATTACTGTTACTGAGTTACAATTTGCCATTTTACCGACTGATAAAATGGTAAATAAGTACAAGAACCTGGAAAAATTGGGATGGGAAGTTGTACAAATGGTACTGGAAATTGAACAATTAGTACTGGAAGTTGGAAAATCAAGAGGAAAAGAAAATTGATTTACTCAGGAAACCCATCGAGCCTTAATTGGGTTGAGTACCACAATTTCGATGGATATACCCAGTTTTGTGATTACTCATTTCAGCTCAAGATGGTGTGTGCTTTATCATGGGATTTCCGATTACCCTGAAGCCTCCCTATGAACACATGGGCTTACATGGAAAAGACTTAATGTTTCTTTTTGTTGTTTTATTGATACAGGTGGCTTGGACAGAATTTTTTTTAATTGACTGAATTTAAATAAGTTATGAGAAAAGAAGCTGAGATGGGCAAAGATCTTCCACTAGGTTTTTCAGCACAAGGAGTAATGTGGTTATCCTGGAAGCAGAAATCCATGCAGTGGTTTTACTGACATCTAGTGATAATGCAGACATCATCTATTTTTGAAAGCTCTGCTACTCTTCCCTTTTCATACACTCTCTGGGGTGGTTCTCTTCTGAACTGACAACTAGAGCTAAAACTGGTAATACCCACATTCTCAGGTACCATTTTGGGTACCCGAATTGGTACCCAAATACTGTTCAAGGACACAAAATATCAAAATACCAACAGCCGGTATACTGAAATATTGAATTTCCCAGAAAAACTCCCAAATTGAGGCCAGAATCTAGGATAAAATCCAGACAAAACTGGGATTTTGGTATTCCAGTTGTCGGTATTTCAGTATACCGGTTGTCAGTAGTTCGGTACTTTGGGTACTTGATCGAAAACTGATCCTGGTACCAAAACGTACCAGAAGTATTTGGTTGCATTTGGGTACCGGAAATGTTATGAGTATACACATTTTGTAGGTACTTATTTCAACTGTACTGACAACCCATTAACACAATTTAACCACTCTGTTCTCATAATCAGGGTGGTTAAAGCATGGTTAAATGGGTTATTTGTACCAGTCAACAGATGTGTGGTTCTTCCTAGTTGTTTTCACATAACTGATTGGGGAGGCTCGTGAGAACACACGGAATCAGGAAGATTCTGCATTTTAGAGTAATACAGCCTGCAGAAGTACAGAGATGCAATTTGGTGCAAGACAGAGCTCATATTTAAAAGATCCACTTCTGACACCAATGTTACACTTTAGCAAACAGGCAGCATGTGTTCAGAATCTTCCAAGTTAGCTTTCCTGTAGGAAAGAAATCATCGATCTAGTGTCCACTTCTGACACCAGTATTGCCATTTTACCAAATGGCAGCATACATTCAGAGCCTTTTAAAGATGGTTTTCCAGGAGAGAGGAAATCAGTGATCTTTAAACCAACATCCTCTGCATCTAAAAGCATGAGACTCTACCATCTTAGCTAGTGGTGTTCCAAATAGGAAAAAACCTCATGAGTATTTCTGAGAAGCGGTTCTGAGTATTCGGACCAGTCCTCACACGCTTGGAGAATACTTGAGAGTTTCCAAGGGGTGGGGTATGGGGCGTGCGTATGCTTAGGGAAGTGGGGGGAGGGTTTAGAATCTTTGAAAAGAGCTGAGCTTGCTCAGAAAGGGTCATTCAGGCCCTTTCTGAGCATACTCAGTTGGGTTTTTTTTTACTTTCAAATTTACCAGCTGGGAAGAGGCCATTCATTGGAGCAGAACCCCTCTGGAAGGTTAAGTAACCCCCTGGACCCTCCTCCTAGGTCCCCAGTTCCTCCTAAGAACCTACCCCGCCTTTGCTAGCCTATTCCCCTCACCATACAGCGGGGCCAGGGAAGGGGGAGCGGGGACTTAGCGCTGGCCTCTGGCCCCTGTGACCTGCCCTCTGGCCCCCTGCACTCAGCTGAGGACTTTCCAAGTTCCAAAGTTCTGGGACCCTTCCTCAGAACTTTGGAACTCTGGGAATTGAGGCTGAATTCACTCAGTGATTTCCAAGGAAAACCGAGGACTGAGTGAGTTTCAACATTAGTCTTAGCTAAAAGACCCAGGTCTGTTGTACCACCCTCTCTGTGTGAATCAGTTGCTAGAGACACACTGCACCATGAGTCAAATACAGGCATATTCCTATAGCTCAGTCTCTTCTAGGGATGGGACTATCGGTATCGGATTAATCCGGTAATGCTGATAATTGGTGATATTGGATTAATCCGATAATACTGATAATATTTTTTAACATTACTGATTTTTTTGATCTTTAACACTGTGGCCATTTTAACAATAGCCGCAATGTTAAAGATCAGAAAAATCGGCAATGTTAAAAAACCGATATACCGATACCAATAAATCTGTTATCAGATTAATCTGATACCGATACAACCGGTAACCAATAATTTGCCGATAGTCCCATCCCTAGTCTCTTCTGATATATGTGAGGAATTCAGAACTACATCATTTCCATAGAAGACTAGTCATATTCGGTGCAATTGATTTCTATACTAATATCTCTAGCAAAGCTAATTAAAAGATAGACTAATGCATGGATATCTACATTCCAAAGATGATGAGCCCAGGTGACCCTTCACCTCCTGCCCATAGCCAATTGTTAAAAACCTGGCAGCAGCATCTGTCTGAAATCCCTGAATGCCTCCTCTCTGTGATTACTGCAGTCTTTGAAGCTTTAGCAGGAGAATAACAATGTCTTTCTTGGTTGCATATTTATTGTTTTTTTCTGGTGGGATGGCTCGAATTAGCAGCTTCAGTCATTCTGCAAAATGTCACATGCTTAATCCCACTGATTATCTGGCAGGAGTTTGTCCACGTTTCCTGCCATCAGGCTTTCTAAATATCTCTCTGGTGATGCACCTGAGGCACCTTCTGTTTGAATCTGATTGAAAGCTTCCATCAGAGAAAAGGATCACTAGGTTAGGACACTTCAGTTTAGACCGTTTTTACACGGATGACCCCCCTCGCACGATGCCGCTGGGTGCTTGGGCGGTTGTGCGGCCGGGGGGACGCAGTCTGTGTATACAGCCGCTGGTGGATGGAGGGATGGGTGTTCGGCAGGTGTGCGCCTGTGTAAGCACCATGGGCGGTGGGTGTTTGTGCATGTGTGCTCCTGTCGCACACCCACCTCCACCCACCGAGCCCTCCGACAGAACGGAAGATGCTCTGTGGGTGTCGTCTGCCAATCTACATGGTTAGTAGCCATTAATGGATCTATCCTCCACGAACATGTGCAATCAATCCTTTTAAAACTCAGCTCAATACGTTAGGGCCCCTCAATTTAGAAAAGATATTATGACTGATGGTGCTGATGGGGAGGAAATATGGTAGAGGTTTTCCAAGTCAGGTGTGATGTGGAGAAAGTAAATAAGGGGTTATTAGTTACCATTTCTCAGAATACTCGAACGAGGGTACACCCAAAGAAATTTAACAGGATTTGCCCAATCCAAGTAATATCCAACAAAACAGAGATCAACTGCAATTCAATTCACATTCCATTAGATATTGGTTATTCTGGTTCATTTCAGTATTTTGACCAGTTTGGTCATTTTCAGTATTTTATTTAAAACAGACTAAATGGCTGATGAAATACCTGAAACAAATAAATGGATGGAGTTACAGAACAAATATATTTGAACTAACAAATACGGGGAGATTTGTCACAAAAAATGAAAACATGTATAATTTCTGCACACAGTTCTGAAAATGTGGATACTTTCTGCAGATATCATGAAAAGTCCAGTCCCTAGATCATGCCTGGCCCCACTTCACCCACTAGAGCTGAAAAGGTTACTAAATTTAGAACCCATAAGTAATAACCTCTTTTTCGGGTACCATATCCAGTACTCGATTTGTTACCCGGGCACTGACCGGGTACCCAATTACCCCCCAAATTGGGTACTTCTGGAACTGATTTTTCAATATACTGATTCCCAGTTGATATATCAGTAATATACCAATCAGTATCTCGAGTTGGAAAACCAAATGGCATTTCATTTCTTAAGAAACTGACCAGAAGTACTTTCCTGGGACCAGAAGTTGACTTTTCAGGTAAGGAAATTTCTTTCTCTGGAATGGAAAACTCATAAATAAATGTTTTGAGGGGGAAAAATGAAAACAAACTTTAAAAACTGGAACCTTCTGGTACCAGATGTTACTGAAATATTGTCAGAACTTGACGGAAACCCATTAAATAGATATTGGGAGTCAGTATATCAACAAAATATTGAAAAATCGCTTACTGGAAGTCAACAATCTGGGATAGTAAGTTTGCATTTTGGGACATCAGGCACCTGATTGGGTCATAATCATGTATCGGCAATTTGATGGTTTACCCAATTTTGCAAGTACTCTCTTTCAGCTTTACCACCCACCAATCACCATGGGCATGACCCTAAATGCATGCATATGTGTGCATAAATTGTGCATGGTTTGCATGTACGTCACAGTCCCCATACAGGCGATGCACAAGGGTTGAGAATAGTTCCAATAATTCTAAGTTTACTAAGTTTGATAATTTCTGTAAGCACTGTAACAGCTAAGCATAAACAGATTTGAGTACTACTTTCCGAATTGTAATTTTTATGTTGTGTTTCAGGCTGCAATTTGAATCAGGTTTGTAATGACAATTCTAATAAACAATTTTGAAATCCACTCCCCACAGTGCCCTAGCATGCACTCAATGCCCAAGTATAGATCTTGGAGTGTATACACTGGCTTTTTCTCTATTTTGGGGTGTGGGTTCTGTGGGTCTCTTGTCTAGGTGGGTTACCCCCTCAACACCACTAGAGCCAAAGTGTATAGGCACTAGGGTCAATGTGGCCATTTTTTAATCGGCAAAACTCTCCAGCATAGGCTGTTAGCCACAATTATCAGAGATAAATTGATTGATCCATCAATCATGAATAAAATGAGTTTGTTGTGGCTTCAGGTTGCCAAGGCAACACTAATCAGGATGGCCAGCACTCCATTTCTCTGAGTGGCAGACAATTTGTCTTTTGGATAATCTAGACTAGTCCTTCAACTGCCATTTCCCCCATGGAAAATTCTGTGCTGCAAATTTTCTATTGAGAACATCGTAAGTTAAGAATTAATTTTGTTTCAAAACCTGTGGCTTTTAAAAATATATATATTTAATTGCTTGATTTTTATTTTTGTGCAAAGAAACAAGCTTGTCCCTATGTCTAGGTGACCCAGTTGTAGAATAAGCAGTCAACAGCATAAAAGACACCCCCAAATCTATCTATCTATCTATCTATCTATCTATCTATCTATCTATCTATCTATCTATCTATCTAATTGTCATTAACCAAATCTGTGAATCTTCATTCAGACAAATAAAACAATTTCAACCATTGTTTATTTAGGACCTGTTGCTATTGAGTCAGACCAAGACAAAAATATTAAAAAGTTGTTCTAGTTATGTGTAAAGGGCTCTGAGTGCCATGGCAGGGGTGCACTATATAAAAATAAAGATGATGATGATGATTGATGAAGACAATCTTACTCGGTATCCTGTCTCTGACAGTGGCCAACATCAGGCCACTGGCTAAAATAAAATTTGGGGATTCATTTCTTCTAAAATCCAAAATTTAGTCCTGATTTCGGTTGAAAACTATGGGTGATTTCAGACATTACGCGGTCCCAATTCACCACAGTGGATTCCCGGCGAGGATGAACCGAACAACCACCCCCCGTGGTCAAAAAAAGCCCCGAACAGATGTGACGGGACCAGGACCACAGCAGGGAATCGGGCCTGCATATCATGGACCAGGGCAGTGCAACAGACGTGACGCCGATTCCTGGCCGTGGTCAAAACACCCAGAAGGCACCAGGTCAGCCTGTCCCTGCTGCTGCTGCTGCTGCTGCTGCTGCTGCTGCTGCTGCTGCTGTCCCTCCACCGTCTCCAGGTCCTCCCCTGCCCATGCCTCTACCACTGCCTCCTCTACCTCCTCCTCTTCCCTTGCTCTCTCACTCTCTTCTCACCTCTCCCTTCCACCTCACGCCATCCCGCCCCGTCCCCCTGCTGCTGTGTGCACTTTAAATATCCCTCCGCTGCCTGTGTTGTCGCTGGTTGCCTGGAAGCTACGCTGTGTGCTTTGTCCCCGGCTGGGAATCATTTCCTTTGATTCCGGCCGGTGGTTGCTGGCCAAACGTTACTTTTTGCTGGTTCCCGTCGGGAATTTCTTTGACCACGCTTTCGGAGATGGTCCGGTGGGGCGCTCTGGAAGCATGGTTGATATTGACCCCATGTGGGTATTGACTGTGGTGAACATCTGGCAGCCACTGAACAGGGCACTTTGGCCCTGTCGCGGGATTGACCGTGGTTCACTGTGGTTGAGCGTGATCTCATAACGTCTGAAAATACCCTATGTTGGAATCCTGATTGTAGCAGGTCTATTTATGTTGCAGTCAGCGCTTAACTTGGCCACAGCTCTGCCCTTGCCAGCTCAAAACAGACTCTGCAGCTGCCTCTTATTGTCTGTCAGCTTCTGAATCTCTCTCAGTTTGCCTCCAGTCCCTAGCCAGTTTGTTCATCATGTTCTTTTCTTCTCTTCCCTTGTGGGTTTTTGTTTTTTCTTTGACCAAGGGAATGCCAGAGAAGGAAAGAGAGTGACAAAGGCCCAATGCCTCCTTTCTTCTCCAGCTCTTTCTTGGCACCCTTGGAACGTTGTGTCACAATCATGACTAATTAATTCACCCAACTTGACTGATATTTTTCATCAGCATCACAGCAGAAATGGCTGCAAATTGTGCCGGGTTGGTATGGAAAATCCTATGTCAGCCCCAGGGTCAAGTCTTTAATCTTTGGCCTGGCAACACTCCTCCTCAAGTCTATAAGTCCTTAGCAAAAGTTTGGCCTGAGTAACAAGTGCTGGGAAAGGATTAGGGATGGGCGAACACGGTTCAGATGTTTGGAGTTCGGACCGAACTTGGTCTGTTCAGATGTCCAAACTGAACGTCTGAACCGAATTCTCGAACGACCGAACAGTTCGGTCGTATTCGGATGAGTTTGGAGGCAGGAAAAACATCTTTCCAGGGCTGAAAATTAGGTTTCGTGTTCATTTAGGTTTTGATTTCATTTCGGTTTCAGTTTCAATTTCGTTATTTTTGAATGTTCGGCCAAGTTCGGCCAAACAGAACTCAGCTGAACCGAACCATTGAACCCGAACTTGGGTTTCGAACCAAACATCCGAACCGCGTTCTGTTTGCCCATCCCTAGAAAGGATTGATTAACCACAGGGAATAAATGGTGTCTTGTTCACAAATGCAGTTACTTTAATGAATGAGGGAGAAGGCTACAGCTACCCCGCAAGATATTTATTTATTTATTTAAAATTTATATCCCGCCCCTCCTGCCCACAAAGCCACTTTCCCTCCATGAATCATCTGCTCGAAATGAAGCTCAGCTGGACCAAAGATATTGGGTGATTTCAGACGTTACGGGCCCCGTTGGCCCCGTACCGAAATCAACCCATTCGTTCCCCACCGGGGTCACCCCGTCACGCCATATCAGACGTGCCGGGGGGATCCCAGGGGGGAATCTGGGAGGGGGAGGGGCCGCGTGGAGCAGGGTGCGGCCGCACGGCCCCGCCCCCTCTACACACCCCACTGCCCGCCCTCCAAGGATATGGGCGGGCGGCGGGGCCAATGCGACCGCCGCGTCCGGCTGAATGCGCCACGGCCCGGGATCCCGCCGGTGATCCTGGGCCGTGGCGAGCAGCCAGTCGTTCCTTTTTTTTGGTCCCTGCCAGGGGTCCGTTTGACCACGCTTCCCAGGACATTCCCCCGGCTAGCCCGGGAAGCATGGTTCAAATTGACCCCTTGTGCAGATTGACCGTGGCAAACATCTGGCGGCCGCCAAACAGACGTTCGAGACCCAGTGACCACAGGTGGGTATTCACCGTGGTTCACTGTGATCTCGTAACATCTGAAAATACCCATTGAGTCTTTCTCCCACTTCAATCACAACACCCTTTCTTCTGTCCCTGCTGGGACTAGACTCAAAATGTCCAATGGTCATAGCAGTAGTGCTGAAACAGATACCAAAATGATTGTCCATGGATAATATCTTGTATTCCTGTTTGTTTTGTGGTTATCCAGTAACTAACTGGTTACCACAGAGGTCAGCTGCCAAATCAGAGTACTAGATATTACCAGGAGCCTTCTGGGGATTGCCACCTACCTGCCTCGCTGCTGCGGGGGGCTCCTGTAGCTCTGCCGCCGGCGGGGAAAGGGGTCCTGGATGCTCCGCTGCTGCTGCTGCTACCGCTGCCACTGTCACCAACAGGGGTGAAGAACACAAGACAACGGACTGTGAGCCTTTTTGGGGGGGACAGGGGGGAACGCAGAGGCCAGCCACGTGGGCTGACCTGTCCCCTCCCCCCACCCAGAAGTAGCTGGGGGCTTAAAGCCCCGCACCCAGTGGCTGAGCCTCAGGCCACGGCCGCAGGTCCTCAGTCCAAAGGGCTGCAGCCAAAGGGTGCGGCACTTTAGGTCAATTCTGGGTCGCAGGGGGTGGCAGGGGGTTATTATTGTTTTGTGGGTTTTTTTGTACAGGGTTAGGGTGGTAGGGTGGGGGGTGTAGGAGGGGGGGTAAAAGGGGGTTGGACCCAGTGACTCCCCTTGGTGGCAGCAGGGGGAGCACTGGGAGGGTTGGTGGGGAGTGGGGTGGCTTGGTGTCCTTGTGAGAGAGGGATGCCGAGGGGTGATTTTATTTATTTATTTATTTATTTTACAGATTTGTATCCCGCCCCCTCCTGCAATGCAGCTCGGGGCGGCTCACAACAATAATAAAACATTAAAATTCAATTTAAAAATATAAATATAAAATACATCATATAAAACAGGGCTAGCAAGACAAATAAATAAATGGGTGGGGGATTAAAAACATCCCTCCCCACCCTCCCTCCCAAAGGCCTGGGCAAACAGCCAGGTCTTACAGTTCCGCCGAAATGTTAAAAGGCTTGGGGCCAGGCGAGCTTCCTCCGGAAGGGAGTTCCACAGCCG